>JAHZTW010000002.1:36053787-36237244 GCA_020283515.1 Alliaria petiolata | reverse complement strand
AGTAAAGAAGGACGAAAAGGTCCTTGGTACCGAAGTGCCATATCTCAGTGCTATAGGAGCGTTAATGTACTTGGCTAGTCACACTAGGCCAGACATATGCTTTGCCGTGAACCTCCTCTCAAGATTCAGTTCTTGTCCGACCCAGAGGCACTGGAATGGGATCAAACACATATTTCGTTACCTGAAAGGGACAAAAGACATGGGTCTATTTTATACTAACCTTAACAAAGAAGGATTAGTTTGTTTTGTTTATGCAGGTTACCTTTTTGATCCACATAACGGTCAATGACTCAACATATTAGACGAGATTGTGGGATGACAGAAGGGAAAGAAGAACCGACCAGCATGTACGAAGACAATGCCGCATGCATAGCTCAGTTGAAGGATGGATACATTAAAGGAGATCGGACGAAACACATATTGCCAAAGTTCTTTTTCACTCACGACCTACAGAAGGCCGGTGAACTCCAGGTGCTACAAGTCCGCTCAAGTGACAACTCAGCCGACCTCTTCACAAAGTCGTTTCCAACCTCCACGCTCAAGAAGCTTATGCATCAGATTGGCATGCGCCAATTGAAAGATCTTCAGTGATGTTCATTTCAGGGGGAGTAATACGTGCTGTACTCTTTTTCCTTCACTAAGGTTTTGTCCCACTGGGTTTTCCTTTGTAAGGTTTTAATGAGGCAGCATTTCCCAAGCGTATTACTGAGATCCCATCATCATCACATACGGTTATGTCATCCAAGGGAGAGTGTTATAAACCATTGAGGTTTGGATGTCCATAACCGGCTCAGCCCATAAGGCCCAATTCGTGGCCTAGTCTCGGCGTGAAGACCAAGTCCCATTAGAGATAGGATTTCCTTTTCCTAATAGGATTATTAGAAGTTTTCCTATTTCATGTATGAGTAGTAAAAGGACTATTTCCTTTTCTCTCCTTTGTATAATCACTATAAATATAGACCATTGGTCTCAGCAATAATACAACACAATTCATTAGATTCACAACAACAAACTAATTGTCTTGGCCATATAATACACAGAAGCAAATGCTAATTTCCATATTAAACCGACAAATTGCTAAAATTTATTGATTAGACCTTTACAAATCTATGTTGATGGCAGTATTTTAAAACGAAACTTGTAAAATATAAGTTATGTAAAATTTTAGCAATAACGTACGATATAATATAGATAGAGATACCTTCTCCTACACTCCACCTTAAAACAGCACAACTAATAGAAGCTTGTTAGATATATAACATTAGCCAAAAGTGGAAGTTTACCCGAAAAAAACAAGGATTATGATGAATCGATTCCTACGTTCGATTTAAGAAAGCAAAATGGTTCCCTACGTAGATAGAATCCAAGAGGCCAACTTGGCATAAGCCAGAGAGATCCTAAGACATAGCACAAGCTAATGCATACATTATTTGGTTCCTACTAAGCCTTTAAACACACATTGAGTATCAGACATTAGACCCTACCATTGGCTGATGGGTTCACGAAGGGTTTCATCTCATGTTTAGGAACCAGAAGATCCACACCTGAACGTGAAGCAGCAACGTGAAAAGATGTAGCTTTTGGATTTGATGAGGAAGGGCAAGTTTCTTCCGCTGCTTCAACAGAGCAATGAAGCACAGGTGGTGTTGAATTTTCTCTCTGAAACATGAGCTTGGCGATAAGGTCCCCTCGAAGATCAATGTCGAGTTTATAATCCGCCAGAGTTCGACAATGGCTCTCAATCTTCCAACATCTTTGTTTTGAGCCTGAGAAATGAAACAAATGTAGGAACCGCAAAAACGGAATTAACAAATGCGGAGAATATGAAAACGATTATTTATAGGAAACACGAAATTTCGAGAAAATACGTTTATACGAAATAGAAAATAACGAATTAATACGAAGCTTAGTCGGAAAGATTTATACGAATAGAAATAACGAATTATCGGAGGTGAGTAAACTCTTTCCATAACTCAATAAATCGCCCGTAGTTAGACGGTTTAGAACACGATTTTTAAGATACAACTGATACGAGACCGTTTCGCAGCACTCAAAAACGGAATCTACGAACTCTAAACAACGCTACGTTAAACTCTCGAGACTTAAGATCCGTAAACTAAAAGACGTTGGAGAGACTCACTTAAAACTTAAGAGGAGGATTGAAGGAGAGTGTTTTTATTGTAAGAAGGTGTGTTAGAGAGGGTTTGATGTTTGTGAGTGTGTGTCTTAAGAGTGAGATAGTGAGACCCTTATATAGGCGGAGAAGGGTGGTTTTTTAATCCAAAGATTTTTTGAAAGTCTAGCCACGTTACATTATGTGGCGGACATATGAGGGAATGCTTTTAACTTTGCACGTTGTGTTATGGAGCCAACTTTGCATGTTACGTTATGGAGCCATTAAAAGATGTCGACTTTGACAATCATAAAATGATTTGGCCAACAACAGCTCCATAATTAAAATTTCCCCCTACGGCCCATTCCGCAATCCGCAAGCCCGCGAACCGCGAACAGCGAACCGCTCCGGCCCCCTTCATTCTCATTCAAACACACTTGGGCCGAAACCCATTTCTTTTCACTTTTTCCAAAATTTCCGAAAGCCCATTGACTTTTAAAATTTGGATCCAACAATCCCCCACATGAATAGAAATTACTCTAAACAAATGACGACTCCACTGACTTTACTACTTTTATGACTAGACAGACGGACTTTTCGAGAGTTTAAACGAAAATTCACTGTGTTTGAGATAGTAGCATTTTTCAGCTTTGAACTACTCATTTTTATATATGTCGGGTTTACTTGGCCAGGAAGTGAACTTGATGTCTTGAACCACCCGAATTTTGATGTAAACCGAGACAACAGCTATAATACAGCTTCATTTCTCGCAGAACTGAGTTCTCTATTGTGTTCATTTTGGCCTTGAACTTGCTTGGTTATTCGTGAGTGAACTTGGAGAATATAGCCTCACTTTATTCTCCTAGAAACGGCCTTATTTCACACTCACTAGATGATCTTCCAATAACTTATTCAGAAGTATCCTGTCATACTCCACTATTACAAAGTTATGGAATCATTAGAAGCTAACGCTTAACTTTATGACGTACAGGTTTATAGCACTGTTTATCATCCTGGGAACTGGGTAGAGATACAAGTCTCACAGTACTCTTTACAGATTCGGTTTGATTTAGTTGTCCCTTTGAACCTAGATCTTGGGATCTCCAGTCACATAGGTAGGGTTTCCATCAAACTTCGTCTTTAATTTATAGGCTTTAAACCCATTCCTCTTCATGATTTTTCAACTTGATCTCGTGACAAACCTTAAGTAAATGGATCCGCTAGGTTGTCACCCGATTTGATATAATCAATCGTGATTACATCACTTGAGATCAAATGTCTAATGATTTTATGTCGTCTCCTAATATGATGAGATTTACCATTGTAGAGATTATTCAATGCCCGAGCTATAGCCGATTGACTATCGCAGTGTACACGTAGTGCTGGCACTGGTTTTTCCCACATCGGAATGTCTTCCAAAAAAATTCGAAGCCATTCTGCTTCCTCTGCGACCTTATCTAGCGCTATAAACTCAGATTCCATGGTTGATCTGGCTAACAGAGTTTGTTTGGAAGATTTCCAGGACACCGCTCCTCCTCCAAGAGTAAAGACATATCTACTCGTGGATTTGGAGTTTTTAGAATCGGAAATCCAGTTTGCATCACTGTATCCTTCTAAAACTGCGGGTTCTTTACCGTAGTGAAGACCATAATTTTTGGTATAACGTATATAGTTTAATACTCTAGTTATAGCTTTCCAATGTTTATGTCCCGGATTGCTTGTGTAGCGACTTAGTACATTTACTGCATGCGCTAGATCGGGTCTAGTACAATTTGTTAAGTACATCAGACTTCCGATCACTCTTGCATAGTCCAGTTGTGACCTTTTTTGGAGGTGGGACTGCAACTTTTGCTAGACACCCCCACACTTTTAAGTATTTATACGATGGCGGAGTACCTTTTCAAAGCTCGTAAGGAGTTTTTCCCGTGACTTTGTGTGGTATTTTATTGAGGATATAATTTATGGTAAGCAATGCTTCCCCCCCCCCCCCAACATGTCCTGGGCTAACCCAGATTCCTGCAACATCGCATTCATCATTTCTTTAAGAGTTCGGTTTTTTCTTTCCGCAACTCCGTTAGATTCCGGTGAGTAAGGTGCAGTGGTTTGATGGATAATCCCATGTTCTTGACAAAAGGCATTAAACGGTCCATCATATTCACCTCCTCTATCACTTCTAACTATTTTAATAGTTTTATTTAGTTGATTTTCAACTTCGCGCTTATATTCCTTGAATTTTTCAAAGGTTTCATCTTTGCTACGTAACAAATATACGTAACAATATTTTGTATGATCATCTATGAACGTTACAAAATACCTTTTACCACAAAAAACTTAATCCGATTGTAGCGATATGCTATAAGAGGATTTATTGAGTTACGATTGTAGGAACCGCAAAAACGGAATTAACAAATGCGGAGAATATGAAAACGATTATTTATAAGAAACACAAAATTTCGAGAAAATACGTTTATACGAAATAGAAAATAACGAATTAATACGAAGCTTAGTAAAAGCCGGAAAGATTTATACGAATAGAAATAACGAATTATCGGAGGCGAGTAAACTCTTTTCGTAACTCAATAAATCGCCCGTAGTGAGACGGTTTAGAACACGATTTTTGAATCCCAAGATACAACCGATACGAGACCGTTTCGCAGCACTCGAAAACGGAATCTACGAACTCTAAACAACGCTACGTTAAACTCTCGAGACTTAAGAACCGTAAACTAAAAGACGTTGGAGAGACTCACTTAAAACTTAAGAGGAGGATTGAAGGAGAGTGTTTGTTATTGTAATAAGGTGTGTTAGAGAGGGTTTGATGTTTGTGAGTGTGTGTCATAAGAGTGAGATAGTGAGACCCTTATATAGGCGGAGAAGGGTGGTTTTTTAATCCAAAGATTTTTTGAAAGTCTGGCCACGTTACATTATGTGGCGGACATATGAGGGAATGCTTTTAACTTTGCACGTTGCGTTATGGAGCCAACTTTGCACGTTACGTTATGGAGCCATTAAAAGATGTCGACTTTGACAATCATAAAATGATTTGGCCAACAACAGGTCCATAATTAAAATTTCCCCCTACGGCCCATTCCGCAATCCCGCAAGCCCACGAACCGCGAACAGCGAACCGACCCGGCCCCCCTCATTCTCATTCAAACACACTTGGGCCGAAACCCATTTCTTTTCACTCTTTCCAAAATTTCCGAAAGCCCATTGGCTTTTAAAATTTGGATCCAACAACAAAAACATAGATTGGTGATCTCTAAATCAGTAACCAAAAAACATCAATGAAACAAAAGTTATAAACACATGAGAAGAACCAGTTCTTACTTTCTCCAGGGCTGAGCGTCTTAAACTGGTGATCTCTTTCATTAAGAGAGTTGTGGCTGAAAAGTCTTTAAGCTTCAACATACATATAATCCGGACAGCAGGAATATATTGATGATCCTCTATGAGATCTCTAACAAATTCTGCAAAAGATAAACGAGTTTTAAGACCTTATACTTCATGATTCTTCTTTTTTGTGTATCAGAAATGTTTTAGAGCCTAACCTGGGATCTTGCGTTTGAGACCAAGCAAGTGAACGAGTTTTGGAGCTTGTTGGTAATGAAATACAGATGTGGCAAGTAGAGCAGTCTCTTCTTCATTGATCAAACTCCTTAATTCACACGATGAATAACAAAAATGCCAAAGCCTCGAGAGATGATCTTGGAGCTTTGATTGTTTTTTTTTTTTTTTTTGAAACAACATCCATTACTTCTATTAAAAAAACACAGCCTTAGCCCAAAGAGCGATTAAACTCTCAAAGGGCTTGTTTGGCAACAAAGTCTGCTACAACATTGTCTGTACGAGGGATAAATTTAAAATACAAAGCCTCAAAAGCATTCGCAATCAAACCCATATCAGAGAGGATACCATGGATTTCAAGAATCGACGACTTCAAATTGCTTGTTGTGATCAACCTCTTCGAATCGGATTGAATAATCAACGATGAGAATCCTAATTCAACCGCCTTGAAGAGCGCATGTCGGATTGCAATAGCTTCAGCAACGAGAGCTGAGGAAACAAAAGGGGAAACTGAGGAGTGGGAAGAAACTTGCTCTTCTTCGGTATAGAAAATCCATCCGAGTCCTGCTGTTCCGGTCAAGCCATCAGGCCCAACCGACCAAGCCACATCAGTGCAGCAGGTAAAAGTCCCTAATCTGTGAGGAATAACTCCACTCCTAGCAGCAGTGTTTACATCACGAGATTTCGTAGGGATTTGAGATAGTAACCATTCCCTTGCATCTAGAGTAGCTCTAAGGATAACTTCTTCTACCGTAAAAATCCTATTCTCAAAGATCTTTCGGTTTCTAGATGTTCAAAAAGCCCAAAAGATCCACGGGTAAAGCTCTCCTCTTTCGATACCAAGAGGAGGAAGTGTGACGAGATTTTGAGCAAGAGCAAGCCCCTCTCTTACATCGATAACTCCCGATGTAACAAATTCTCGAGAAAACGGGGTCCTTCTCCAAACTTCGCGAGCAAATTCGCAATGAAAGAGGTATCATTGATTCCGGTTCATCACATCTACAGCACTTCGGATTGACCGAGATACATCGAGCTACCAATTGCGATCCCACAGGTAAGGCTCCGTGTTGAATTCTCCAAAGAAACGATTTAATTTTTGGGGATGTCCTGACATTCCATACTTGATGATTCCAATTAATTGCAGGGATTATGGCAGGAGGGGTCTTCGCTTCAGTACGTTCCGCAGCTACAAAATAACCAGATTTTGTAGAATACTCTCCAGACGAATGCTTAAGCCATCTTCTAGCATCTGGAGCCCCTAACCGACTTGGTTTCAAGGTGAGAATTTTTTCCTTGTACTCGGGGAGATATAGCTCTAATTTTGATGTATCCCACACGGTTGTGTTAGGGAGGAACAGATCTATCACTCTAAGCTCTTGTGATTCTTTTGTAGGAGGTCCCATTGGGTGCAGCTGTTCAGTGAGAGAGAGCCAGGGATCACTCCAAATTTTGATAGATTCACCACTGCCTATGACCCAGCCGAGTTGACTAGCCAACAATTCCCGGCCAATACAGATGCTTCTCCACACATGTGATGCTACCTTAGGGACCGTGCTCTCCAAAAAGGTGGAATTTCTGAAATACTTTCCTTCTAGTGTTCGAGCCAACAAACATTTAGGATTGTTAAGAATTCGCCAGCTCAATTTTGCCAGGAGGGAATCATTGAAATTGTTTATATCTTTGAAACCCGGACCTCCGAAGCTCTTAGGTTTAGCCATTTTATCCCAGGCTACCCAACACATTTTCTTCTTCTCCGACGAAGTATCCCACCAAAATCTCAAGAGAGCTGACTGAATCCGTTTGCAGAGAGATTGTGGCAACTTGAAACATGACATCGTGTAGGTTGGGATCGAGGATAACACACTTTTCAAAAGAACCAACTTCCCAGCGTTCGAAAAACGTTTAGAGGACCAGCTAGAAGCTTTCTGCTTTATACGGTCAACAATTGCAGTGAAGAGGTCTTTTTTCTTCCTGCCAAAAAGTTCAGGTAATCCTAAATATTTCCCTGATCCTCCCTCTTTCTCAATATGAAGCAGATTCATAACTTGAGTACGCTTTAATTAAGGAGTTTTATAGGAGAAAGTTATAGCCGACTTTTGAAAATTTATAAGCTGGCCCGAGACTGAAGCATACTCTCTATAAATCTCTCTCTAAATTATTCTGTAAAATAAAGTGTAGCGTAAACAATGGCTGGAAAACTATATTTATAGGCAAACTCGCGTCAGGGGCAAACTTGTAAATAATGGAAACTTCAAGTGATTTCCTTTTTCTGATGGAAGTCCGCAGAACTTGGTCGGCTGGCTTGGTGTCGATCGACACTGATGGTGTCGATCGACACTCAGCTCGTAAATCCAGCCTCTTGACTTCATCACTTCGGCTGCTTCTCCAAAGTACTCCAAAATGTTCCAGAATCTCCAATTATGCTCCAAACGTAGTCCAGCCTATAAAGACTCAGAAAATACTCGAAAACTAACAAAAGACTCTATAAAGACACTTATATCATGGTCTAAAAGTGGGTAAAAACCATGATATATCAACTCCCCCAGACTTAGCCTTTGCTTGCCCTCAAGCAAAACAGAAACTTAGACTGAAGTAGAAGTTTGAAAACAGGAACTTCCGAGTACTTTTAAAACGCCACAGTGATTAACATTTCTTGAATCCACATGATAATAGAGCCAACCTTAGGAAAGTTCAGTGTACTTACCACAAGTTTAGCAATCTCCCAGTTCAAATCCAGATCCTTTCCTTGGTATAAATTTCGAACTCTAACATTGGTAATGCCACAGAACTTTTCTGATTCTTTTCCCTTCCTTAGTGCCTGAACAAGACATTCTCATACAGCTCCCCTATTTTCTCTTCCCTTAGTCAACTTCTGCCCATTTTCAGGGTGTTCTAAGATCTTTTCATTGACTCTTCTTATTCTTTTGCAATCTTGGGAAATAGTGCTACTCTCTACTTGTGTTCCTTGTGAGGAGACAGGTTCAAGAGCACTCACTAATATTGTTCCTTGTGCGGAGACAGGCTCATGAGGTTCTTTGCACTATTCCCAGACTTAGACTCTTTTTCTTTCTTTTCTTTTCTCTTAAGGAAAGATCAAGGAGAGACTGCAATTGCCTATCTGTTCGGACTGAAAGAGGAATCAAGTTCTGAGCATACCTAGTTCTTATAAGGGGATCTGAACTCGCCCTGTTAGACTGATTCCACTTGTAGCTTTCTACTTAGTAAGTCCCGAAATCAACTCTTATATCAATGGTTCTTCAAGTGTCAACTTCCTGTGGTTAGTTCCTAGAAAAACCGAAAATTCCAACTGATTTTGACTCAATAAAACAATTTTTGAAAACTTTTGACTCAAGACTCAAAACAAAATACAAAGTCAGTAATCACCTCCCCCAGACTTAAACAACACTGTCCCCAGTGTTATCAAGCCCGAAGTTGGCTAAAAGAAAGATTAGAAACAACATAAAAGACCAGAATAGAAGACTTACCTTCGTCTGCGCATGGTGTCGATCGACACCTAGTAGTGTCGATCGACACTGGTCAATGTCGGGTTCAATGTCTCCTTTTTTCCAACTGACTGAAACTAGGACTTAATAAAACCAAAACGAAATAAAAAGAAAAAAAACGTACCTAACAGTGGGTTGCCTCCCACTCAGCGCTCGTTTTCAGTCATTAGCTTTACTGTGTCGGGGTTTAGACGTCTGGTGGTTCAGAGGGTGGCATTGAATGCTTCCCAGACGAATGTCTTCTCATCCATGGCGGTGTATAGGCGTTAGGTGCATGAGAACGACCAAGGAAATGAGGAACATCAGCAGGGTGGGACTTAAGTTCGGGTGGGACATTTCGTTTTCCTGCAGCAACATCAAAAGAACTACCAAGCCTTCTACGAGAATCTCGTGGCTTGCATAAGTGTGAAACAGCTTTTGAACCTTTTTCATTCTTATTGACAAGATCAGGAGGTTTGGAATTGAGTCCAGGAAGTACATACCTTTGCTTTCTTTGAGGTTTCGGGGCAGAAGGAGGTGGAGGCATCTGTTGGATCAAAGATGATGCAATTGCAGCGTTGGAAACGACTTCTGGTGTGATCCGCGAAGGGTGTCGATCGACACAGATGGTGTCGATCGACACTAGCTCTGTAGCTCGAATCTCTGCACTCTTTCTGCAATTCAGCTCCGAAATCCTTGTTTCCATAACAAACACATCGTCCTCCATCAATTTAGCACCGATTAGACACTCACTGTCGCCCAAAGTCCTGAAGATATAACTGTTCCCACTCCAATCTTCGAGCTCCTTAACTTCCTTAGAGTTTTCAGCTAATGCCTCTTGAATAACCAGTTTGTCCTCTTGATTTTCAGAATCAGGTTCTTCTCCAGCAATCACAGCAATACAAGAGATGGGTTTTGAAATTTCAGTAGTAGTGATAGCCTTGTAGAACACTTCTTTGTCAATATTAGAGAATGACATTCTCTTATTAGGCATGTCTACAATAGCTCCTACTGTGGCCATGAATGGTCTTCCAAGAATGAATGGTATGCTAGACGTTCTGCTCACTTCCACAACCTGAAAATCAGTTGGAACTAGGCAATTTCCAACCTTGACAAGTAAGTTTGGGATTTCACCATATGACACTGCGGTAGAATTATTGGCAAATTCAAGAGTAATGCTCGAAGGGCGAATGTCAGCAATCCCCAGCCTCTCTGCAATGTCTTTTGTCATGAGGTTTACTCTAGCTCCTGAATCGCAGAGGGATTGTTTAAACTCAACTTCACCAATGGAGCATGGAACCATAAACATCCCAGGATCTTCAATCTTAAGCAGATGCTTCAGTTGTGGTGTACCCCTTGCTTTGTTGAAGAGTTTTTCAATTTCTTCAAGACTTTCTCTGCTATTCTTAAAGAAAACCCACAAAGGATAATCTTCCCAGGCTTCAGCAAATGAGATCGCATCGGAGATCCTTCTAACCTTCTTGTTGAAACTAGCCAGCTCTTTTGCACTAAGAGGCGGCCTTAAGTGTTTGGGTATAGGAGGATATGGAACCTTAGACTTGTACACCCTTTCCACTATATTTGTTGAAGCTTCAGGCATGTCTGACGTGGTCTGGGCAGGGTGTCGATCGACACTATGGAGGTGTCGATCGACACTGACTTCTTGTATCGAGGATGCGTGTTCGAACGAGCCTGATTCCTTGAGTTCCTCTACGGGTGTCGATCGACACTCAGTGGTGTCGATCGACACTGGCTATGCAGCTGCAGTCTCGTCGTCTTCAGCTTCCTGAGGTGCCATGATTTCTTCTACACTCTTCACTATAATGGCATTGACTTGACGTCGAGGATTCACGTCTGTCTTTCCAGGAAGAAATCCTTCTTTCCTATGAATTGCTTCTGCGGTTTGAGCAACTTGTACATCCAGCTTCTTCATGTGAGAGTGTATGCTCTCAATCTTTCCATTCAGATCGGTGTATAGGTCGTCTATTTTCCCGTTGAAATCCACTGTCATCTTCTGTTGGCCTTCCAAGATCTGCTCTAGCATGGACTCCATTTTGTTGTCTTGTGCAGGAGGCTTCTGGTAAGAAGAAGAACCATAAGTCCTTTGGAAGTTGTTGCTCTGAAAAGGCTTCTGGTATGAAGAACCATAGCCTTGCTGATTGTTGAACCTCTGTCCTTGAAAACCAGCACCATTGATGTAGTTGACCTCTTCTTGCTCTGGCTCAAAGGTATCTACTTCATTAGCAAAATGGACCTGCTTCTTTCCCATCAAGATGTCCAGCTTCTTGTTGACTTCAGCAATTTGGTTTCCTCCAGCTACTTCTGCGTGTTGTCTTCTTTCGAAGTCTGCGTTCTTGGTGCTGTTACTAGAGGCCAAAATCTCTATAAGCACCACTGCGTCTCTTGGGTATCTGGTGTTGAAGTTGTCATTGCTTTCTGCGTCCAGAGCCATCTGGTACCTCCAATCGATCCCACGGTAAAATATGCTGATAAGTTGCGGCTCGCTGAATCCATGATGTGGGCAGTCCCTCTGGTACGATCTGAATCTTACCCAAGAAGCTTTGAATGCTTCAGTGGGTCCTTGAGAGTATGTGGTGATCTTCATCCTCAGCTCCTCGGATCTCGCATCATCAAAGAAATTGCAAAGGAATGCATTCTTTGTGTCTTCCCATGTAGTCAAGGATCCAGGGTCCAGCTGCTTCAGCCAGTACGAAGCATCACCTGCAAGTGAGTATGGGAACAACTTGCAGAAGAGATAATCATAGGATACTCCATTAGCCTTGATGCTTGATGCGAGGTCCACGAATCTCTCAATATGGTCCATGGGATGCTCATTAGGGAGTCCATGGAAGGGATGCTGAGCTATAAGCGTGTAGTAAGCGGGCTTCAGCTCGAAGTCATTCCTTTGAAATGTAGGTGGACGGATCGCAGCTCTATTAGCATATAACTGGTTTGGGCGGTTGTACTCTCCTAACGTTCTTCCACGTCCAGCTTCTGCAGGTGCGAGTTGTATCGCTTCTTCGACTATGACGGCGCCAGCCTCATCAAGTCTCTGTCCGTCGGCATTCCTTCTGTTGCCCTGACGGTCGGTTAAGTTGCCATCCGCGTCGCATACCAGAACCAAAGTGTCAGCCATCTTCGTCGGCGTCTGGTGTCGATCGATTCTCTTGGTGTCGATCGACACTGAGGGTTGGTGTCGATCGACGCTAGATGTGTCGATCGACGCTCGGGCAGATGCTCGGTTCTTGCGTTCCAAACGACCAAGCTCCTGGTTCAGTGCGGCTAGTTCTTTGTCTCTGTTACTTCTGGTACTTAGCATGCACCTGAAAGTAAAAGTAAGAACCAAATTAGTAACCAAAAACAAAAATTAAAAAAAAACTAGACAAAATTCTAATCCTAGAAATCGGTAGGCAACTAATCTCCTTCCTCGGCAACGGCGCCAAAATTTGATATGGGGTCAAATTTACCCTAAGCAACTCTCTCAAATTTAGAGATCAGTTGTAGTACTTAGGGATCGAATCCACAGAGAAGGGATAGTCACACAGCAGTTTTCTAAATTCGAATTAAGGTAGGAAAAATAATAAAAGTAAAGACAGAAAGCAATTTAAAACGATGTAAGTTCAGGAGACGAAACGCTAGGTTCAGGAAAATTCTCAGGTGATCTAAATTCTAGGTCTAGGCAGGATGTTAGGAATTATTAAGATCTGTTCTCGAACTCGAATCACTAATGTAAAATCAACCAACTCTCGCTGCGAAGATTATCTATGTCTAAACCCTAGAATTCCAAATCTCTTTGCAAATTCTAACAATTCAAACAAGCATTAAAATTCAGGTTTAATTGTTCACAAAACCCTAAACCTAACTAGCAAACTACTCAGACATGGTGAATGAAGCAAACATCATTATTTGAATAGAAAGCATGAAAGAAATCAATAGATAAATAAGGGAGTTCCAAATTTGCTCTAAAGGAGACAAATTCTTCTCTCCAAAAACTCTATAAATCTCTCTCTAAATTATTCTGTAAAATAAAGTGTAGCCTAAACAATGGCTGGAAAACTATATTTATAGGCAAACTCGCGTCAGGGGCAAACTTGTAAATAATGGAAACTTCAAGTGATTTCCTTTTTCTGATGGAAGTCCGCAGAACTTGGTCGGCTGGCTTGGTGTCGATCGACACTGATGGTGTCGATCGACACTCAGCTCGTAAATCCAGCCTCTTGACTTCATCACTTCGGCTGCTTCTCCAAAGTACTCCAAAATGTTCCAGAATCTCCAATTATGCTCCAAACGTAGTCCAACCTATAAAGACTCAGAAAGGACTCGAAAACTAACAAAAGACTCTATAAAGACACTTATATCATGGCCTAAAAGTGGGTAAAAACCATGATATATCAATGAAGCAGATTCATAACTTGAGTACGCTTTAATTAAGGAGTTTTATAGGAGAAAGTTATAGCCGACTTTTGAAAATTTATAAGCTGGCCCGAGACTGAAGCATACTTGTCCATAATCCGGTTTAACTCCTTGCAATTTCTAACATTTGCTTTGCAGAAGAACATAGTGTCGTCTGCAAAGAGAAGGTGATTAATAAGTGGACTCTTATTTGCAACCCGGATCCCTTGGAGCTTGGCCAGAATTTTGGACTTGATTACACAATCCAGAAAGGACTTCACTGCAGAGAATGAAGATATACGGAGAGAGTGGATCACCCTGCCTAATCCCTCTCATCGGTTTTACGAAGCCCCTCGAAGCACCATTTATCAGAAAGGTATATGTCACTGTCGAGATACATTGCATAATCCAAGATACCCATTTGTTATGAAACCCAAGTCTTAGCAGTACATGTTGAATGAAGTCCCATTCCAGTCTGTCATAAGCCTTGCTCATGTCTGTTTTGACTGCCATAGAGCATGATACTTCTGCACTTGAGGTCTTGAGGAAATGAAGCACTTCATGAGTAATCAAAACATTGTCCGAAATGGCTCTTTTAGGAACAAAAGCTGACTGGTTTTCTAAAATTATTCCGTCCAGGTATGGTTGGAGACGTCGAGAAAGCAGCTTGGAAATGACTTTATAGGTTACATTACACAAGGCAATGGGTCTATAATCAGCCACCTTTTTTGGTCCAAGGATCTTCGGTATCAATCTGATATGAGTGTCATTGGAACTTCTTGGAAGGGATCCTGAATCGCAGAAGGCTTGGACTTCTGATATAATGTCTTTTCCCACCACATTCCAGTTTGTTTGGAAAAAACTTGCCGAAAACCCATCTGGGCCAGGGGCTTTGTCTGGATGGATCGCAAATAGAGCCTCCTTTATCTCCAAAGGTGAAGGAGTTTTGATGAGTTCTTGATTAGTTGCCTCCGAGATCATTGGTTTTAAAGCCCCCACAATGATAGCTCTTCTCTGATCATCCATAACTGCTTGAGACAAGAAAAGACTCTGAAAATAATCGGTAATTACCTTCATTATTTGATGTTCTTCAAATACAGCTTGTCCTAGCTCATTCTCTATAACAGAGAATTTATTGATGGCATTTCTTTTTCTTGTTGATGCATGGAAGAAGCTGGAATTTTTATCTCCCAATTGGAGCCATAATTGGCGGCTGCGTTTTTTCCAAAAAACTTCTTCCACCATGTAAGTTTTCTTCAGATCCTCATTCAGAGAGAGAAGACGAGGTTCATTAGGAGTTGAGGAGCTCATTTCTTCATCAATAGCTATCTTTAAAGACTCGATACGTTTTTTACCGTTTTGATGATGTTCTTTGTTCCACAGGATAATGGCTTGACGACAATTGTTTATTTTTTGGTTGACTCCAAGCTCTGTATTCTCAGCCCAAATCTTTGCAATTAAAGCAGTAACTTCCTCATTATCCTTTAATCTTCGGTCATATCTAAACACCCCTCGTCTTTTCCTTCTCTTTGGATTAAAATAGGAAATGATTGGCCTGTGATCCGAGCCTTCAAAACGTAAATATTCACACCTTCCCGAAGGGAATAAGTCTGCCCAAGCACTATTAGACAGCGCTCTGTCAAGACGGCATCTGACATAATCGTCTGCTCTTTTTCCTCGGCAGGATAGACTATTGCCGGAATGCTTTAGATCAAATAGATCACCTTCAGAGAGAAATGTACGGAAATCACCAAAAGTCCACTCATCTCTTACGGTACCTCCTGTCTTTTCCGAGTTGTCAATAATGTCATTAAAATCTCCTGACAGGAACCAAGGAGCATCTCGGGCTTGGGCTAAGGTGATTAAATGATCCCACATTAGCTTTCTCGCGGGTCGGACAGGGTTTCCATAAACAAAGGTAGCATAAAAAACTTTCCCTTCATAACTTAATTGAGTATCAAAGTAGTTGTTACATGAGAAAAGCACATCTAGTTGGATCTCTTGTTTCCATAATAAAAGTATTCCTCCACTAGCAATTCCTGGAGGGGAAACTATCGCATTCATAGAATAGCCTAGCCTTTCCACTTTGCCTAACACAACTTCATCGGGATTTTTTGTCTCAAATAAGAATATAATGTCGGGATCCACTCTTTTTCGAATCTCTTGGAGACGATGAACTGTCGCGGGATTTTCTAACCCTTGACAGTTCCAGCATAGAATCTTTAAGGAAGAGGAGAAGACGGACTGTGAAAATCCGAAGTCTTCTTCCTAATAGCTGGAATAATTTTTGCCTAGGGTGGCCCTTGAGCAGATGATGATCCATGAATAAGGGGAGCCAGTCTACCACCAGCACCTCGAGATTGAGCTTGACTTATACCTTTAGAGGTAGGAACGCGCTTTCTAGGGGGATAGAGCCACCTTTTGAATTTTCCTCTTTCGAGAAGATCCACCTTGTACAAGGGGAGATTTTTCAGGTACAGATTTTTTAGGAGCAGAGTTTTTCCCCGGAGGTCTCCCAGGTCTTCTTTTTACTGGTGGGTCTTGTTGGTGGTCAGTACCTTTTACCATTGTCTCAGTCTGAGCCTGAGGGGGGCCAAGCCTCTGCGATACCGGAATTCTTTCCTGGGATCGGATAGGTGGACTTGGTAAAAACTGAGTCTCCATCTCGGAAACTTGAGCAGCCAGAGAGGCTCGAACCATTTGAGCTGCTGTTTCCTCAAACTGACCTTGCTCATTTGCTAATCTTAGCCTATCCTTTCTTGCTGAGCTTTCAGATGGATCCGCACAAGTAGAGTATTGAGTCATAAAATCTCGGAGTTCCCGAAGAGCCGAATTCAGCGCTTCTCTAGGCAGCCCTTCCGGCGAATTCACCGGCTCTGGCTCACTATCCAAGGGGGGGGGGGCGTCTTTGTCTTGAGGTTGGTGACACTGCAACTTCCGGATAAGGTAGTATTCTAGCAGATCCCTCCACCAGAGGGACATCGATATGCCTGGATTTTTCCACCCAACGAGTCTGGGAATGATGATGGTGTTGATTTCCTGTGATCTGGTTATCACTTTGTCGTGGATGAGGTAGATGTCGGGATCTTGAGGAATCCGAAGCTCTCCTATGATCCCTTGCTGGGATTCTGAAAAATTCTTTTTCTCTTGAGCTAACAGCAGGGCGAACGTCATAGGCAGATTCTCTTGAGTCAGACCGATGAGAGGAAGAACGATGTCTCGAGTAGTGATATAGAGAGGAGGAACCATTATCAGATCTGAATGAGTTCCTTTGATTTGTTGGTTCTCTACCCGAGGGGTATTGTTTCCCTGCGTCAGATAGTTGGGAAATTCGTCTCCTATAAGGAGCTGGTTCAGCCAACTGATCAGGTTCTGCCCTTCTTACAGATGACAAAGATTTGTTTTGGGTACAATCTTTCACTTCGTGATCTAGGCGCAGGCAGGTTGTGCAATGTTTCTCTAGTTTTTCATAAACTAGGACTGCTTCGACTTCATCCCCACTATCAAACTCTACAAAGGAAGACATGATGAGAGGTTGTAGACCATCAATGGAAACCTTCATTCTAGCTGCCGAAGTGGAGATTTCTAGAGTTTCAAAGTGGCTGATATCGTTGGCTATAGTCATCAGGGTTTCTTCAGACCATAAATGGATTGGTATTCCTTGCACTTGAATCCAAAAAGGAATCTGAGATGGGAAAGATTTTGCAGGTGTAGGTTCCCATCTTTGTAGAATAATCATCCAGTGAGCAAAATGATAGGGACGGTTGTCCAGCACTGCCTGGAGATCTTCTTCCGAGGCAAACTGATACTGGAAAAGGCCTTGGCCTAGATCCGCACCCATAGGGCGAGAGGATACTTTCCAGTGGTAAACAAAGAAAGGTAGGAGGGACCACACTCGTTGGATCTTAGGATTTGTTATTCTTCCAATCAGCGTAAGGGAGTGCTTGCGAAGTAGATCTGAGTTATCGAAATGGGGTACTCTGACCCTAGCAGTTCTTGGGGGGACCAAGGGGAGGGCCGGTCCTTTTCCTTTTTCTGAGTATGATAAGCGACGACTTATAATGTCTCCGTAGATCTGGTCCAGAAGATATCAACAAAATCTTCTAGGTCAAACTGTCGGTACAACCGATACAACACCTTAGGTGAGAAAATTTGCCAGTTTCAATAAAGAATACTGGAAGAGTTACTGTTCCAACTTAAAACAGAACGGTGAGCACAAGGGTCAGAGCAGTAAATGAATCCGAAGGTATGTATTCATTACCCATAAATGCAGTTTTACTTAGAGAAATCATTAAACTCAGCTTAAAAGATACCGTTGAAAGCTTTAACTTCTTTTCTGGAATGTGGATCTGAAAACCAACCTCCGTACCCATTTTCGACTATGACTTTCACGGATAGAAGCTAACACCCACACATATGGTTACTCTCAACACCTTACGCAAGGGAGAAAAGTAGAGCCGTTCAGTGGGACAGCCTAACGACGAAAAAGCTTCATTTGAGCAGATAACCACCGTGAAAAAGAGTAGATCTGGTCGGAAAGATGGGTAAAAAGTAGATCGGGAAGTAGTTGCGGGGGTTCTCGGTAAACGTGCCTGGGAGCTTTTAAAACTTGTACGGCTAGTTTGCTAACTAATTTTTTAGTATAACTATATCATTCATAGCTTTGATTGTTATCATCCCTTTCTACTATATGAAAGAGGAAGGGCACTCTCATGCTTCTGTCACGTCAGCATCTCAGAGTGTGACACGTGTCATTCAATATTTTATTTTCAAAAGTTTATTTTATTTGTATTAAATCTGAACCAAATAAAATTTTTTTATTTTCTTATTTGCACTCATTGGGATTCGGACCCATAACCCTCTCAATAAAAGACAATCGCTTTTTCCATTATGTCATGGCCTCATGGGTACTCTTTGACAACCCTTTCTAAAAGCTTGTAATATTCTCCCTATGTTTTCCATAGTAAATTGGAAGCATTTTTTTAAAAAAAATTATATGTATATCAATTACATACTTCGTAAAATGCCCCAAATGCATAAATAAAGAAATTTTCAAAATGATAAATTAAAAAAACAATTAATTCATTTTTTTAAAAACATCAAGTAACAAAACAAATACTAACATATGTACAATTAAATATACATAAAAACCATTAAATTTGAATTCAACTATTTAAAAGTTATTATAAGTAGAGAAAATTCAAATTTAATTTTAAAAATAATAAATAAATAAATTTAATATAATACATAATTTTAAATATATTATTATATTTTCTTTATTATTAAACTTTGGTAAAAGGGAAAAAAATTATGATATTAAATAAATTGATAAGTTAACTCCAACCTATAAAATTTTAAGACACAAAAAAATATTAAAAAAAAATTGAGAAGATAACAAATAATATAAAAATTATAGAGAAGAAAAAGAAGAATGATACAAAAATATACGAAATTTTAAAACATTGACAAATACATGGATTCAATGCAAGATATGTAAAAAGAAATCCTTAAAACGATAAACTGAAAATATAAAAATTATTATAATGTTAAGATTTAGACGAATTAAAAGAATATGAAAATTGAATAATAAATAATGATTCTTTAAATAATATATGAGATTGCACAGATCATTAAAAAAAGTAGAAAATTAAATTTTTTTAAAAAGAAGATAAAATCAAGAGTCAAAATATAGATATAAAAACATATTATTTAAAACTAAAATTGAAATAAAACCAGCGCATCGCGCGGGTTCTCTCCTAGTTATGATAAAAGTAGGACAATTCACATGATCGTGACACATGACAAGTTAATCGATAAGATTTCAACACGTGTTTTGATTAAAATATATTATAAATAAAAAATATATTAATTCTAAAATAAAAAGGAAAATAATACTATTTATAAAATAAAAATAAATAAAATAAAAGGAAAAAAACATATTTTAATTATGAAAAATAAATAAAAACAAAAGGAAATAAGATATTTCAATTTTACTATAAAAAAAATAAACGTAAAAATTAGTTGTGATATGTGGCAAGTTAATCAATAAAATTTTGACACGTTTCAATTTTATCGATTTAAATATTGACGCGTGTCTCGATAAAATATTCTTTTTAGAATTTCCAAAAAATTAATAATAATAAAAAATGTCTAGTTTATTGATTTAGATTAAAAAGTAAAATTAAATTAACTAAATTATATTTCAATTTAAGAAAAAGAAAATAAAACAAAAGTATCTATTTCAATTTAAGGAAAAAAAAAATAAAAAGTAAATTAGATTAACTAGGATATATTTCAATTAAAAATAAAATTCTAGATGTTAATGATATGGTATTAGAAGATGATGAGCTCAATGAAGAGAAAGATAATTCCTTAAAATTACTCTAACAGGTTTTAAATTTTATTTTATTATTATAAACTTGCGTATACGCGGATCCTAATATATATTTTAATTATGATAAAAGTAGGATAAATAATTCGTTAAAATTTTAGAATAAATAAAATAAGTCATTAGAAGTAAACATAACTCATATAATAATATTAAAACATATATATTTGGAAATATTAATAAAATTAATTTTTTTCTCTTATAAATTATCCGATTTTGTTTTTAATTTATTTTTACAAATTTAAAATATCTTATTATAAACCGGCGGAATCTATATAATATAAACAATAAATAGAAAATCAGTTAGTATAAAATAAAAATATATAATATATACCAGTTTTGGGCATTTTAAGCGTTCACTTGCAACAATTTCCTTATTAAACTGCGAAATAATTAATCGTAATAAAAAAAAGGATAACAAAGTCAACGAGATTCTTTAGAATAGGTTTTTTTTTTCAGAATAATCGTAACCTAATATACTATCGATATATAAAAGGCTGAAAGTTAGAAAACCAGTTGCATCTTTTCTTTTTCTAAAACTTTGAAGAATGACAACGATCTCCGACCTTACAGGTGACTTGGTAGAAGAAATATTGTCTAGGGTTCCAATCACATCTATAAGCGCAGTGAGATCTACTTGCAAAAGGTGGAACGCTTCATACAAATATAGGAATTTTTGTAAAACAGCAGTAAAGAAGCAGTTTTTGGGGTTCATGATGATGGATCATAGGGTTTGTTCAATGAAATTCAATCTTCAAGGAATCCGCAACGAAGACGACGGTGAAGACTTTGTTCATCCATCTATAAAGCAAATAAATAAATTTGATAAAGTCAAGATATCTAATGTGTTTTACTGTAACGGCTTATTGTTAGTTGTCACCCAGCAAACCTCGAGGCTTGTGGTGTGGAACCCATATTTGGGGGAAACCAGAAGGATAAAACACAGAAACAAGTTCCACAGAAGCACCTTCCACAGAAGCACCCAATCTAGCAACAAGCTCCACAGAAGGATCCAACCTAGAAATAAGTTCGTCAGATTCGATGACGACGATATGTATGCTCTCGGATATGATAACAACAATAACTACAAAATATTGAGGATTTTCGATGTTTCAAAAATACGAAACAAGATTAAGTTCGAAATCTTCGATTTTAGCTCTAACTCATGGAGAGTTTTTGACTTCATTCTCGATTTTGATGTAGCGTTGTTCAATCAATGCTCAAAAGTGTCTTTGAAAGGAAATGCTTACTTTTCTGCTCAAACGAGAGTAATGGTGGAAGGAGATAAAGAAGAGTTTGAAGATTTTGTACTCTGCTTTGAATTTACAAGAGAAAGATTTGTGCAGCTTCTGCCTCTGCCTCTGGCGGTTCACACCAACGATGGAAAGATTGTTGATACGATTGTGAGTCTATCTTGTGTTAGAGAAGAGCAGCTTGCAGTGTTATATGAACGCGAGACATTACGTAAATTGGAGATTTGGGTTACGGATAAGGTCGATCCCGATACGGCTTCGTGGAGCAAGTTTTTGGAAGTGGATACGGAACCGTTAGCTAGTTTTCCGTACAACTTAAATGCTGACAGCTTCTTCATTGATGAGGAGAAGGGAGTCGCTGTGGTTTTCCATTTAGAAGGATTTGAACAGCCCAAGACATGTCGCTACCAAACAGCTCACATCTTTGGACAAGATGAGTACTTCAAATCTGTTGATATCGGAAAATCTACAGCTCTCGGAAGCTACGGTTTTTGTGTCCCACTTTTGTGTTCTTCTTATGTTCCAAGCTTAGTGCAACTTCAAATCAACCAGCCGGGCAAAAGAAAACAAAGATATTATTAATTAATAAGTTCAATTTGCAATACCATATTTGTTTCTTGTACTTTTAAACAAGAAACGGATTATTTGAGTTGTTTCTTGTCCATTCGAACAAGAAACAAAGAAAGAGATTATAAAGAGATCGTTTGTTGTCATTCATTTACCTTTTTTCATGTCCTTTGGAACAGTACTACTCTGATAGTCAATTATTCATTTGGTTTTTGCTATTTTGTCGTCCAAAAAAGAACTTGGCATTTGCATGAGCCTCTCACAACCAAACAATTTTATAGCATACCGACAATTTGGAATATTGAATTTTCCATAGATATTCATCTTTTATATCTGTGATATCATCTCCAATCATTTTTACCCCTAACTTCCAATTACGAAACCCACCAGATCCAGGAAGCTTTCGCGCCATGTAGGTTCCTCTATCCTTCACACTCCTCGTGGATAATCTTAACGTTGCGCAAACGGTTGATTAAACAGTTAAACTTGAAAATCACTTTAACAAAAAGGAAAGAAGATGAGAAGTTAAAGTAGCAGCTTGCTTCAACTTGAACTTGTGTTCTGACTACCATAAGAAAGAAAGTGCTTCGTTAAAACTTTTATAACTATTAGAATCTTAAAATGTTTCACATTGGAAGTTGGGGCATATCATAACTAGTATATAAGAGCACCTCCAATGGTCAGAACTCTTCATGGGTTCTAACCATTATTTTAATTATAAATTCTGAAATTTTTTAAGTTAAGAACCTCTTAAAAAGTAATTAAAATTAGATGGTTCCAATGGTAGAACATCAAATAAGGTTCTTAAAGAAAAAAAATATATTATTTTTCTTAAACTATAATTCAAACTAGAATTCAAACTTGAATCATGTTTGAACCAATGGAAACGTGTTCTAAAGCTCAAGAGAAGTCCAAATAGGTGTTGATAATCAAAAGAGCCTTGAAATTTACTGGATTTTTCTATTACTTTTGAGAAAGTTGAGGCTTGAAGCTTTATAGCAATCATGACATGCATTAATGCATTTACATTCACAAGCAATACAAATTTCTAGCGATTTTTTTCCAACCAAAAGATGTTTGTCTTTTCCTAGCTATGAGCCTGACACTTTATAAAAGGTTTGTTGTAAATAGGAAGGAAGCGTATTCTAGTGCTTCATGCAAATCAAGATTGTTGGTCACCTTTGCAATCGTGGAGTAAACTCGTGCCAAATTTAGGAACCACTTGATTCTCTTTTCCCTTCAAACAATAGGTGAAAATACCACACGCATCAGTAACTTTGTACAGGTCAAGAAAGTAGAGAAAATCAAAACCCAGTTATAAAAGTTCATATCTACCTCAGAAAAAATTCTCAACTTCTCCTCCTATCCATGATGGAAAAGAAAGATTCTTTTTTCTTATTGATTCGAGGATCCAAATCAGATGTAGTAATATTGATGACACCAACGACCTATTTCAAACGCTTGTATAAGTACTTTTAGCAAATAAGAAAAGCAGAGAATCAAATCTCCAAAGCCAAATTGACATTTGCCTCTTTTGAGAAAATAGATCGAACAGATCGCATAGCTTCCATTTCTCTCCAGTTAAGATCCTGAAACAAGTCATTCAATGCTGCACTTCATGAATCAAACGAGAAGCCAATGCTGCACTTTTTTTTTTCTTTTGAATGAAAAAGCCAATGATGCACTTACCCACATAACACAACTACACAAGCTAATTAAACATTCATTTGCCAATCAAGAAAATATAACCGGAACCATCTATGAATTTCATGATCTAGAATAATTACTAACAAGTATGAGGTACCTTTGCAAGGCGTGTCACATATGTTGCAGCCAGTGCAGTAACCAAAAGACCCAATCCGAGCGTTAAAAGCTGGCCGTTTCCTCCAGGCAAGCCAACATTAGATTCTTCTTGCTGAAACAACATAGACAGAAGATTGCCATTTGACGAGTATGCTGATTGACAGAATCACAATAATTTCACAGTTCTGAGCAACACAACACATGTATCCACTGATCTATCATACACATAAGTAATGACTCTTCTTCCTAGTGCTGAGTATTTTTGTCTTTTATTCGATATCAATTTCCTTTTTCATTACTTCAAAAACAATTTTTTCTGCTGTGATCCCACAGGTTGATGATCTATAACTCTTAACCCCCTGCTTTTCTAAGTTAGCTTTCAATGGTGGTTCTACCATAGACTACACACATAGATTACGGATGCATTTACACAATTATATGCATGTGATCAATAACAATACACATATATAATATGGTGAGACAACCATACTTTTTTCTATTTGCGACAAGAACAATTGACATATTAGACCGACCTATAGCAATCAAGATGATGAAAAATATGTCCCTCAAGATTTCACAAGAAAATGCCTAAATGCATGCCTAAGGAGAAAAAAGAATCGAATTGAAAAGTTGAAAGAAGAGCATACTCAATCTGGAGGAGGAGTTTCTGGGAATCGGAATCGTGAGGGGTGCTGGGACAGAGGGTTATCCGGCGGAGATCGGCGGTCGGACGAGTCGAGCTTGGCGAGAATCAGCTGAGAGAAGAGCGATTGAGCAACGAGGGTTTGATTTATCGGATTATTTCTCCTCGATCGGATTATTGATCGAGAGAAAGAAGCGAGAAAGATACAGAAAGAGAGATTGCCGAGTGAGAGAGAGAGGAATGGGTTTAATATTTTTTCCATTTTCTCTTAAAAATATTAACCAATATAAAAGAGACAAGTAGGGATTCTTAACAATTCTAAAACTCCCTTGTTCAGAACCGATTCTTTACCTATAATTTCATTTTGATTTATTTTTTTTTAATTTTTTCTTAGAAACTCTTAGTTTAGATCTCCATTGGAGGTGGTCTAAGATTCATGGACCAATCCACTCATTGCCAATTGGTTTTGAGTTGGAAGCCCATGATTCCTAATATGGTATCAGAGCTCAAGGTTGGCCCAACAAGCGATTTCTCACGTAAAAACGGTTTCCCACATTCTAAGTAGCTCGTATAAGTGGCCCGTCTTGTTGTGGTATTTCACCACCATCTCGAGGAGGCCTATTAGAATGTTAAAATGTCACACATTGGAAGTTAGGGCATTTATTAACTAGTATATAAGGTTCATGGGTCAATTCACTTATTGTCAATTGATTTTGAGTTGGAAACCCATAATTCCTAATAATAACCATTCACTATTACCTTATCTTTTAAAAAAATGTCTAGTGATACAACAAACTAAGTTGAGTAGTAATGTATCTCTCACCCAAAGGTTAAAACTCAAAGTTGCCATAATCATTAGTGAACCTGCGGATCCTCTTGCAACTCGTTTGGTGAAACTAAAACTCATCAATTAAAACGACTGAAGTAAAGCCAGGAATTGATGTTATTGTATTAACCTTGTAGGATTTAAGGAAAATTTAATGATCTCACAATCTTTAGTTTAGAGTTTTATATGTGAATATCCTTTGCAGATGGAACCTTCCCAATATGTTAGTAACTCTTTATCGTTTGAAGTGATGGAGGGAATTTCTTTAACAGGTTCGCTGGTGGTAAAAACGCTCCATGTGAGAATTTTTAACGCAAGTGATTAGTTATCACGCAGATTCACATATTGTAAATATAGTCTAAGAAGGCAAAACGGCAAACAAGGAACATAAAACGACAGTATAGAACGTACACATTTTTTTGATTTACAATAATGATAACAAGAAAATTTTGACTATGTTTTATTTCAATTTTAGTTTTAAATAATATGTTTTTAGATCTATATTTTAACTATTGATTTTATCTTTTTTTTATAAAAATTTAATTTTCTAAAAAAAATTCGATTTTCATTAGATGTTCACCAATTTTTAACAATTTTCATTAAAACATATTAATTTTGCATTAAAACATATTAATTTTCCATGTATTAAAATATTATATATATACATACTAATTGTCTTGGCCAGATAATAAACAGAAGCACATGCTATTTTCCACATTAAATCGACAAATTGCTAAAATTTATTGATTAGACCTTTACAAATCTATGTTGATGGCAGTATTTTAAAACGAAACTTGTAAAATATAAGTTTATGTAAAATAAAATTTAAGCAATAACGTACGATATAATATAGATAGATACCTTCTCCTACACTCCACCATAAAACAACACAACCTATAGAAGCTTGTTAGATATATAACATTAGCCAAAAGTGGAAGTTTACCAAAAAAAAACAAGGATTATGATGAATCGATTCCTACGTTCGATTTATGAAAGCAAAATGGTTCCCTACGTAGATAGAATCAAAGAGGCCAACTTGGCATAAGCCAGAGAGATCCTAAGACATAGCACAAGCTAATACATACATTATTTGGTTCCTACTAAGCCTTTAAACACACATTGAGTATCAGACATTAGAACCTACCATTGGCGGATGGGTTCACGAAGGGTTTCATCTCATGTTTAGGAACCAGAAGATCCACACCTGAACGTGAAGCAGCAACGTGAAAAGATGTAGCTTTTGGATTTTATGAGGAAGGGCAAGTTTCTTCCGCTGCTTCAACAGAGCAATGAAGAACAGGTGGTGTTGAGTTTTCTCTCTGAAACATGAGCTTGGCGATAAGGTCCCCTGGAAGATCAATGTCGAGTTTATAATCCGCCACGAGTTCGACAATGGCTCTCAATCTTCCAACATCTTTGATTTCAGCCTAAGAAATGAAACAAAAGATAGAATGATGATCTCTAAATCAGTAGCCAAAAAACATCAACGAACAAGATTAAACAAATGGGGAAGAACCAGTTCTTACTTTCTCCAAGGCAGAGCGTCTTAAACTGGTGATCTCTTTCATTAAGAGAGTTGTGGCTGAAAAGTTTTTAAGCTTCAACAAACATATAATTCGGACAGCAGGAATATATTGATGATTCTCTATGAGATCTCTAACAAATTCTGCAAAAGATAAACGAGTAATAAGACCTTACTTCATGATTCTTCTTATTTTGTGTATCAGAAATGTTTTAGAACTTAACCTGGGATCTTGCGTTTGAGACCAAGCAAGTGAAAGAGTCTTGGACCTTGTTTGTAATGAAATACAGACGTGGCAAGTAGAGCAGTCTCTTCTTCATTGATCAAACTCCTTAATTCATATGCCACGATGAATAACAAAAATGCCAAAGCCTCGAGAGATGATCTTGGAGCTTCGATTGTTATCATCCCTTTCCAGAGAGTTGCCACCTGTGTAGCCTTCAGCAGCATTTGAGACTTGTCCGATCCTCTGATTTCTGCGAGCTCCTCAAAAGACAGAACTAAGTTATTCACGACTGAATCTTGCAAACCCAAATTTTGTCCTCGACGAGCATCCCTAACTTGTCGCTCCACTAGATCCAGGACAAATTTCGCCGGATTAGATAAACCTCTAAGATAACTTGACACTTGATGACGACTGAGAGAAGCTGATGAGAATTCACGAAGCATGACAGCATCTCCAGACTCTGCTGCAATAGGCTGCTGCTGCTCGCGCTTAACAGGCACACTGCTCCTCGCTCTCAACTCTGTCTTCTTCAACTCAAGTTCGTTTTGAGTGTTCTTCAGTGATGTCTTAAGCTCAATGAGTGTCTTCTCTTCTGACTTGATCTGGTTCCTTAGCAAATTAAGTTCCTTTTCTTTGTCACAAGCTTCAATCTCTGTTGCTTCAATCTTCTTTTGGATCTCCCCCAGCTTCAAGGTCAGAGCTTGAAGCTCGTCTTTCCTCAGTGATGTCCTAAGCTCAACGAGTGTCTTCTCTTCTGACTTGATCTGGCTCCTTAGCAAATCAAGCTCCTTTTCTTTGTCACCTGCTTCAATCTCTGTCGCTTCAATCTTCTTTTGGATTTCCCCCAGCTTCAAGCTCAGAACTTGAAGCTCGTCTTCCATCAGCTCAATATCCCGAGACCTCTTCTCAGCGACCATGTCATAATGGTCGTCTAAAGTCTTCAATATCTGAGACGAATCAGCTTTTAATTTCTCCATCAATAGGTAGAGTTTCTGTCTCTTGGAAACAGTATATGTAAACTTGTCTTCAACACAAGTATCCTCCATCGTAATGTAAACCCCAATGTAAGTGAATCTTAACCTGCAAACCCCAATTTCAAGTGAAGAAAAAAAACAAAATTCGATTATAATGGGAAACAATGTTCTTGAAAAAAAAAATCAAAAATCAACGAAAAATTGCAGGAAATTAAACTCTTAGATCTAAAGGTCTCGAGAAACAAAACACAGTCCAAGAAAATCAACCACACAGGACAAAGAAGAAAGCTTTCTTCAGGTTCAGAGAGTACGGACAGAGAAAAAACCTAGAGAAATGTTAGGGGATAAACCATATATGGAAAAATAAACAAGAAAATCGAAAATAATCCAGAAGCTTAAAGATAAGGAAGAACTCAAACGAGGTCTCACTGATGAATACCTTGAGAAAAAAATATCAAAAACCCCTAAATTGGAGTGAAAGTAAGGTAGAAAAAAAAGAGAGATAAAATGCAGAAAAAAAAAACAGAGAAGATATGAGACATACAAGAGAGAACGTAGGAGTATCTCGCGTGTAGAGACAGTCTGTGATTCTGCAGGAGGAAGAAGACCAAAAGAAGAAGAGTGGCGAAAAGGACAACCATGAACGGAGCGAAGAGAAGTGACGTTGTTCAGCCTCTTTTTAGAAAAGAAAAAGGCCCATTGGGCTCTCGTCCAATTAAGTTGTTAAAGTGGTATATTTTAAAAATATATAGAGGATTTAAATATTTAGTATTATCTAAAATTTAAATAATGATTTTTGAAATGCTTTGTTATAACATTTTTTTTTGAAAATTTACTTTGTTTTTTTTTGGTTATAACGTTGACAAAAAGAAAGAAAGAACAAAAAAGCAAAAATTTGCTTTGTTAAAAACATTGTGCTATTCAAAACATTTTTGCCTTTACAATTTATATTTATATCTTAGATATTTTAAAGTAATTCAAAATCTATTTTTAAGGCCTAGACTCTTAATTGGTTGACAAAAAAAAAAAGTCTACATTCTTAACCTCTTACAACAAAAATCATCTAAAACAATTGTTCAGCTAAGAAACAATGTAAATATGAGAAGGAAAAGAAAAAAAAAAAGACAATCAAGAATGTATATATAGATGATAAAAATAACATATTATTGTAAAATGAATATATAAACTTGACGGTACAAGATTACATATGAGAATTAGCTCTTCTATTTCTGTTTTATTCAGGAGAACAGTAGAAAAAAAAACAGTAGAAAACAAGAAATGGTGTTAAACCTTACTGACGCTTAACATGAAACTGAATTATGAAAAGGAAACAACAACATAGATTGATAGATAATAAGATCATCCGACAATGGGACGATTTACGACCGGACCATTGGGGCAATTGTCGCTTGGAACATAGAGAACGACACGGTTGCAACAATTGATGGCTGGTAGATAAACAACACCTTGAGGGTATATAAAAGCAGTCACATGTGGATTATCACTTTCTATTTTTTTCTTTGCTTCGAGTCCACTCACTCCTCTTAGCTCTGGCCAATCCACCTTCAAACCTGCACACACCAACCACAAAATGTTTAATCTTTGGTATTATATATGGTATTAATGTTTGTAGAAACATATTTGGTAAATTAGGGTTTTTGCACTAGGTTTCAAATTCATTTCCCTTAGAAAATATAGTAGACCGTTGTTTGGGTCATCAAATCAACTTATTTTTTTGTGGGTTTTCAAAATTTTTACAAAGAAAACGGAATTTTTTAAATTTTGTAACTTTTTTGTTATTTGGTAAATCGTCTTGTACGTTTTTATACAAGGGAGCATATTACAAATGATTATGGGGTGTTCACTCTAGATAAATGGGTCTGATTTGATCCAAGTCTAACCCAAAACTCGTCTTATAAGTTAAAATAGTTTTATTTAAATGAATCATCGTGTGTAGAAAAACTAAAAAAACATATGGATGATGAACAGTACCTGGGAATCGAGATTGGCATGCACTACCTGCGCAATCACAGAGTTCACATCTGGGACCAAGGGTTGGACAACTGTTTTGCATTTTGTGTTTTCTCTTTCGTCAGATTTTACTTAGCAAGATGATTGATGATCTTGTAAATGATATTCTTTTAATTCAACGTGTATTGATCAATATATAGCAAACAGATATGTAGCCTTACTAAGGAGCCTATCAATGAAAATGCTATTTGTGGTAATAAGGAACGAGTTAATGGTAGCTTATCTCAATTGAAAAGAATAAAGACCATTTTTCACTATTTTTAGACACAAATCGAAATTTGTCTACATTTTAATTTATGACATTAATATATTTGATACCGCCTCACGACATGACATGACGTGAAATAATAAAATAATAAATGTTTTTTTTTGTTTTGACTCCGAAAGAGTAAAATTCCATAATTTTGTCTAATCCCTTTTGTGTCAACAGATTAATTGTTGAATGTTGATAAAGTTAATTCGTCATAAAATGGAAAAATATATTTATATTTGACCATTACGTTTTTGGTATTATATCTTAATTCTTTGGACGCAAATTAAAACAAAAACTAAGAATTCTTAAACAACAACATATTATGTTTTATTTTCTAAAATATTATCTATATTCTAAAATTTCAAAAGTATCACAAAATTAATGCCTAAAAGTCTTCCTCGAAATCTAGAGTAGATAAGAAACCTTAAATGATTAATTTAGTAATTCTTACGAAAACTTTAGGAATCTTTAGTAAACCTAGATTTTTGTGATATTATTGAAGTTTTGTTAAAGTATTGGTGTGTATTTAGAACAAAAAACTTTTATTATCGAACAACATAAATTTTTATTTTGTTTTGTGAACATTTAGACTATTTCTGTAAAAAGTATATCCTACTTTTAAAAACATTTCACTAAGATATATTATACCATCACAATATTACTATTTGAATATATGTGAAACTTAGAGAAAACGAATCCACTTTTTTGTTTTTTTTGGTGGATCGGGAGACCCGAGAAAGTATTAAAAACGGTGGAGTCAGAGGCAATGGCGTGAAATCCTCGGCGGCCTTCTCCCTCTGCTGCGTCGTTAAGGGGCTTTCAACCGGCGAACTTTCTCAGGATTTGCGTCGTTAAGGAGATCCGGTTCGCTGGCCAAACAAGCCAACGAGGTCAAATTAAGTTCAAATAAAAACCCATAAGTTCAAATATATTCTGACTATGATTAAATAAAAACATCACGTGATGTCAAATTAATGTAACAAGGTCGTGAGTCCAAAGTCAAAACCCATATGCTGTCTCTGTATTATTAAACGCGGTTTCAGGTTTTAGAAAGAGAAAACAAAATTGTAATTGACAAATTTATTGTAATCGAGATCTTCCGGGCCGCTTCCTTATCCCTTTTTCTTCATAGTCACTGCAGTCTACGGACCCTACCTCATTTCACTAATTATTCCAAAATTCATTAAATTTGTAGGTTAGACATTCTACATCAACATTCATACTAGTTATAGACATATCACCTATACATTATTAGTATATATCAGGTATTTTGTTCTTTTCTTTCTGTGGTCCGCTAAAATTAGAGTGATAAATACGAATATATATTACGACATATTTGTAAGGTCTAACAAATTTGAAACTGATTTGACTTTCTTTTTGTTGTTGTTAATAGTTAGTTTGTGGAGTTTTGTCGTAAGAGTATCTCTAATAGTTATCCTCATTTTTTTCTTCAAAATGAAGTAACGCTAAAATAAGTATGTATTTTATTCCAATGGTTACCTTCATTTTCCCCCTCAAAAAAGAATATTCCAAGTATATTACTTTCTTACTTTATTATTAATTATTTAAAATATCTTTTAACTTTTGAAGTTTACAAATTCTATAGACTTATTGTATTTTCAAAATTAGTTTTAATAAAATTACAATTTTATTTAAATTGAACATTTATTATTTAATAAAATTACATAATTTTGTTACGTGTGTGTTTTTTTAAAAAAAAAATTACATTTGTTTCTATGTATTTTGTTTTTTATTGATGTCATTGTATTTTTTTCTATTTATGTTATTATTACATTTTTTGTTTAAATAATTATTTAACTATTTTTTATTTAAATTTTTGTTTAAGTAATAAAATAAAAACGTAAAAAATGATTGGAAGGTTAAATATTAATGTTTAACATTGTTTAGATATAAAATAATAAAATATGAAAGTTTAGGTGTCAATTTGTAAATAAATAAAGTTGAATAGAAAAATGAGTTTGTGAATAGTGTTCCTTTAAATTTGAGGGGATACTGTTCATAAACTCATTTTTTCCTTCAAATTGAAGTACCATTAGAGAATTGATATTTTCCCTCAAAAGAAAGGACCAGGACCATTGAAGATGGTCTAAATCTATGTCGTATCGTTATAATCAAAATTTTAAAATAAACAGATTGAATGGATCACCGAAATTAACCTAAAGATAATTGAGTCTAATAAAATCGAGTGATATACGTCACAATTTTAGTAGATAAACTTCACCGCCAATTCATATGTGGTATACCATTTAATTCTAACTCTTTTTTTTTTGTGTGCTCATACTATTTAATTACAATTACAACCAACTATTTAAAGGATTTGACTTTTGTACCGAATTATTGATCAACTTGTAATACATAATTAATTATTGCTGAGATCTATAATCCGTTTAGCGTCAATTTACGGTTCTAACCTAATTGGAATACAATACGAAGATGGAGAATAGAAAAGTCAAGACTTAATATAAGTAAACTACCATAAGCCATGAGGTCTTGAACATTTGGTATTTCGCATTAACTCGGTTCGGTGCATTTGAAGTACCGACACGACAATACACGTGGCAGATTATTTTCTATTTTCAGAAATAATTTAATGCAATTGTTTAAAATTTTAAAATTTTGAAGATAAATCATCTAAGCGGACCGACAAAAAATGGACGTTAGTACAGTAGTTTTGTTAGATTCCGTCCAGACATAGATTTTGATTTCGATTTACTAGTGTATTTACCTAATACTATACGTATAAAACAAGTCGTTTTTCTTTTGTATTAATCGGTTATTATTTGGTTTGGTTGGTAATCTATAAAATAATAGAACAATGGAATGGTAGAATGACAAAAAATACTTTTATTACCTTCCAAATTTTCACCAATTAATCACAATTATATGGATTTGCAATTTATGGGCAGTCAATTTGTGATATCTGATATGCAAATGAAGATCAATGCGATTCCAAGATTTAATAATCAAAAACAAGAAAATTATGGCATGTATAAATTTTCAGTTAATTCATTTTTGGTTAATAATATAACTTTAGGGAGAATTAGCACAGGTTGACACTTGACAGGCAGTACTTTGACTATATCATAATTTAGAATTTTTTTTTTTTGACAACTATCATAATTTAGATTAAATATAAAAAAGTAGATTCATAAAAACATAATCAAAGTATACATATATAGATATATATTTTTAATGAAATTTTAAATTTATTGATCATCATTTGAGAAAATTTACAAAAAAATATTACGTAAAAACACTAATTGCTGAGTAATAATAAATAAAAATAGAAACAATAGCATTGTAAATCAGATCGTGTTTCAAACTTCGAACCACCGTCGAAGTAGTCCTTTAAGTTTGTGTGGATATCAAAAGTGCAACAAGACGATCCTCTTGCAAATGACCTTGTAGATGAGACGGTGCAGTTGCGGAACTGCTAACCAATTGGTGCGGTGTCGCTGAGCATTACGCTCTCGCCAAATATGGTAAACTATAACTTGAAAAAATAGTCGAAGGAGGATTAAGTCCATTATTCCAAAACGTACAGTGATAATAAAATCTAGAGTCTCTTCCTAATCCAGAGTGGCAGAGTTCCCAAACAAATTCACTGCCAGATCCAACTATAACGTGTAAGTGTAGGGGTAAACAAAGTATCGGTGGTCTCGTGTCTCATTACGCTTCCCACATAACAAACAAGCCGATCAGAACCCCATGCTCCCATCCCTGTCTCTTATACACATCTAGATGTGTATAAGAGACAGGTCCAACCCAAAACTCGTCTTATAAGTTAAAATAGTTTTATTTAAATGAATCATCGTGTGTAGAAAAACTAAAAAAACATATGGATGATGAACAGTACCTGGGAATCGAGATTGGCATGCACTACCTGCGCAATCACAGAGTTCACATCTGGGACCAAGGGTTGGACAACTGTTTTGCATTTTGTGTTTTCTCTTTCGTCAGATTTTACTTAGCAAGATGATTGATGATCTTGTAAATGATATTCTTTTAATTCAACGTGTATTGATCAATATATAGCAAACAGATATGTAGCCTTACTAAGGAGCCTATCAATGAAAATGCTATTTGTGGTAATAAGGAACGAGTTAATGGTAGCTTATCTCAATTGAAAAGAATAAAGACCATTTTTCACTATTTTTAGACACAAATCGAAATTTGTCTACATTTTAATTTATGACATTAATATATTTGATACCGCCTCACGACATGACATGACGTGAAATAATAAAATAATAAATGTTTTTTTTTGTTTTGACTCCGAAAGAGTAAAATTCCATTATTTAGTCTAATCCCTTTTGTGTCAACAGATTAATTGTTGAATGTTGATAAAGTTAATTCGTCATAAAATGGAAAAATATCTTTATATTTGACCATTACGTTTTTGGTATTATATCTTAATTCTTTGGACGCAAATTAAAACAAAAAACTAAGAATTCTTAAACAACAAAATATTATGTTTTATTTTCTAAAATATTATCTATATTCTAAAATTTAAAAAGTATCACAAAATTAATGCCTAAAAGTCTTCCTCAAAATCTAGAGTAGATAAGAAACCTTAAATGATTAATTTAGTAATTCTTACGAAAACTTTAGGAATCTTTAGTGAAAACCTAGATTTTTGTGATATTATTGAAGTTTTGTTAAAGTATTGGTGTGTATTTAGAACAAAAAAAACTTTTATTATCGAACAACATAAATTTTTATTTTGTTTTGTGAAAAATTAGACTATTTCTGTAAAAAGTATATCCTACTTTTAAAAACATTTCACTAAGATATATTATACCATCACAATATTACTATTTGAATATATGTGAAACTTAGAGAAAACGAATCCACTTTTCTTTTTCTTTTTTGGTGGATCGGGACCCGAGAAAGTTTTAAAAACGGTGGAGTAAGAGGCTAGGGGCGGAGCTACGTTACGACCTACGGGGTCATGTGCACCCTGTTAATTTTTTATTTTTTTCAAATAATTACATGATAATGGGGTACTGTAGAGAGTCTAGAGACTAGAGAATGCAGAGGTTTTAACAGCTTTTACAGTCAATATTTATCCAATCATACTTTTGAGACTTTAATTAATTTTAAAGTCTTTACAGTTTTTTTCTCAAGTTTTGTTCTTTATTTTCGGTTTTTTGTTAAAGTCACCGAGAATACTTCGAAAAGACTTTAACTTTTAAAAAATATATAATAATATTATTTTCTTCTTTTTTCTTCCCCAAAATAATCAAAATTTTTCTCTAACATAATATAAATTTTATAATAAATAGATTTTAACTAATTAATTATTAATATTTTTTTCTCTTTCTTTTAAGATCTATTTTACCATATAATTGATTAATATTTAAATTTATTTATTATGCATGTAAAAAAGTTTAATAAAAAATTATTTGATTTACATATTTATATTTGTAAAAAATAAATATATATAATTTCTACTTTAAACAAAAATAAAAAATATTTTTTAAAAAAATAAAAAATTACAATATTTAAAAAATAACAGTTTTTATAGTTTTTGTTACCAATCATACTTTCAAAAATATACTATTAAGTAACAGCCACAGTTTTTAAAGTCAAAATCTCTACAACTAAAAGTCTACAGTCACAGCCTACAGTCAGAGTTCTTACCAATCAGGCCCAATGTCTCCCGGCTAACTCAAATCTCATGATAATGTCCCCAGCTAAAAGTTCTCCTAGATCCGCTACTGTGACAGAGGCAATGGCATGAAATCCTCGGCGGCCTTCTTCTTCTGCTGCGTCGTTAAAGGGCTTTTTTTTTGTTTTGGTCAACAAAAGGCTTTCAACCGGCGAACTTTCACATGCGTCGTTAAGGAGATCCGGTTCGCTGGCCAAACGAGCCAACGAGGTCAAATTAAGTTCAAATAAAAACCCATAAGTTCAAATATATTCTGACTATGTTAAAATAAAAACATCACGTGATGTCAAATTAATGTAACAAGGTCGTGAGTCTAAAGTCAAAACTCAAAACTCAAAACCCATATGCTGTCTCTGTATTATTAAACGCGGTTCCGGGTTTTAGAAAGAGAAAACAAAATTGTAATTGACAAATTTATTGAAATCGAGATCTTCCGGGCCGCTTCCTTATCCCTTTTTCTTCATAGTCACTACGGTCTACGGACCCTACCTCTCTTATAGTGTCATTTTACTATTTTGTTTTCCAAAATTCATTAAATTTGTAGGTTAGACATTCTACATCAACATTCATACTAGTTATAGACATATCACCTATACATTATTAGTATATATCAGGTATTTTGTTATTTTCTTTCTTTTTGTTTTAATTTGTTGTTTTAACTTGTTGTTAATATTTAGTTTGTGGAGTTTTGTCGTAAATCTATGTCGTATCGTTATAATCAAAATTTAAAAATAAACAGATTGAATGGATCACCGAAATTAACCTAAAGATAATTGAATCTAATAAAATCGAGTGTATATATATAGTCACAATTTTAGTAGATAAACTTCACCGCCAATGCATATGTGGTATACCATTTAATTCTAGCTCTTTTTTGTGTGTGCTCATACTATTTAATTACAATTACAACCAACTATTTAAAGGATTTGGCTTTTGTACCGAATTATTGATCAATATGTAATACATAATTAATTATTGATGAGATCTATAATCCGTTTAGCGTCAATTTACAGTTCTAACCTAATTGGAATACAATACGAAGATGGAGAATAGAAAAGTCAAGACTTAATAATACTACCATAAGCCATGAGGTCTTGAACATTTGGTATTTCGCATTAACTCGGTTCGGTGCATTTGAAGTACCGACACGACAATACACGTGGCAGATTATTTTCTATTTTCAGAAATAATTTAATGCAATTGTTTAAAATTTTAAAATTTTGAAGATAAATCATCTAAGCGGACCGACAAAAAATGGACGTTAGTACAGTAGTTTTGTTAGATTCCGTCCAGACATAGATTTTGATTTCGATATAGATCAGTACTAGTGTATTTACCTAATACCATACGTATAAAACAAGTCGTTTTTCTTTTGTTTTAATCGGTTATTATTTGGTTTGGTTGGTAATCTATAAAATAATAGAACAATGGAATGGTAGAATGACAAAAATACTTTTATTACCTTCCAATTTTTCACCAATTAATCACAATTATATGGATTTGCAATTTACGGGCAGTCAATTTGTGATATCTGATATGCAAATGAAGATCAATGCGATTCCAAGATTTAATAATCAAAATCAAGAAAATTATGGCATATATAGATTTTCAGTTAATTCATTTTTGGTTAATAATATAACTTTAGGGAGAATTAGCACAGGCTGACAGGCAGTACTTTGACTATATCATAATTTATATTTTGTTTTTTGACAACTATCATAATTTAGATTAAATATAAAAAAGTAGATTCATAAAAACATAGTCAAAGTATACATATATAGATATATATTTTTAATGAAATTTTAAATTTATTGATCATCATTTGAGAAAATTTACAAAAGAATATTACGTAAAAGCACTAATTGTTGAGTAATAATAAATAAAAATAGAAACAATAGCATTGTAAATCAGACCGTGTTTCAAACTTCGAACCACCGTCTTTAAGCTTGTGTGGATATCAAAAGTGCAACAAGACGATCCTCTTGCAAATGACCTTGTAGATGAGACGGTGCAGCTGCGGAACTGCTAACCAATTGGTGCGGTGTCGCTGAGCATTACACTCTCGCCAAATATGGTAAACTATAACCAGGGGCGGATTTAGGACTCTAGTTAACCCGGGGCACAACTTTGTTCCTTATATCTAAGTTAGATAATCTAACCTTTAGGTTTTAATTAACTACACAATTTTTATAAAAATTATTTAAGCAAAAAAAAAAAAGAGACGGGGGCACATGCCACCGTAGGTCTTCATGTGCCTGACTATAACTTGAAAAAAATAGTCGAAGGAGGATTAAGTCCATTGTTCCAAAACGTACAGTGATAATAAAATCTAGAGTCTCTTCCTAATCCAGAGTGGCAGAGTTCCCAAACAAATTCACTGCCAGATCCAACTATAACGTGTAAGTGTAGGGGTAAACAAAGTATAGGTGGTCTCGTGTCTCATTACGCTTCCCACATAACAAACAAGCCGATCGGAACCCATATGCTCGCATCATATCTCATGTATATTTTATTTTTTTTCATTTCTCTCATTTCTATATTCTTTTGTATTCTGTAGTCTTAACAGCTAGAGCATGTTCTGTTTGTTAAATTTACGAAAATCTTATTATTTTATAGTAGAAATTTAAAATTGCAACTCATAGCATGTTATTTTAAAAACAAAAAAATTGCATGCATAATATATAGTTTTAAAATATACGTTAAAATTAAACTATACATTTGATGTGGAAACACAAGTAAACAAAATATTTTGAGGAAATAGAATAAATATTTTTTTTTCCTAAAAAGAATAAACATTTTTTCAAGATAGATTAAACATCTGAAAGGCTGAAAGCTGAATAAAAAGGATTATGAATTAGAAAATGAATAGTAATCGTATCACCAAAAAGATAGTTTCCTAAAAAGATAGTTTCCGACTTCCGTGACCTGGCGAATACATGAAAGAAACAAAAAAAAATGGTTATTTTATTAAATGAAAAAAAGAAAGAAAAAATGGTATTTTCTTTGAACGTGTGGTATTCTGTATCCATCTATATAACAGAGAAGACAGCAATGGCTTTCTATGAACTTCTAAACCTTACTCTTGAAAACTCCTCTTTTACACATTTCTCTACGTGAATAAGAATCTGAAGAGCCATTTTCTCGAGGTAAAGCTTTCTTCTACACATAAAAATGAAGTAATTTCATTCAAATTTCTTAGATATTTCTCAGTTCTTCCATTTTTTGGATAATAATTTCTTCCATCTTGGTCTACGAACGAAAGTTCTTCCATTCCGTATTTGATATAAACTCAGATCTTCCACTTTGGATAATAATTTCAAAGTTTATTAATGGTTATTCAGATTTTTACTTGTAAATTGTGACTTGTGAGTAATCTTTGGAATTCATTGGCAAAAAAGAGAAGAGAATCTCTTTAGCAAAAAGAAAAAGAAAAAAAGAGAGAAAGTAATCTTTGGAATTCAACCTAGTATAGCTGCAGTCGTATAATATTAATGCAAAAATCTTACAATGTTTGGTTTCAATCTTATTGTTTCACTACTTATCCAAAAAAAACTCTTATTATTTCATCAAGGCAGTGATTTGTTTTTTTTTTCCCAAATAGTAGGTCCAACAAATTCATTTTTTTGTTAACCAATTTTTTTTTTTTTTTGAATTTACAAATTATATCCAAATCGAATTCTCATTATTTTCATGATTCTCATTTTGCCCCTCCAAGACGCCGTGAATTTCGGTCTGTTTAAGTTTGGCCTATAAGGGGGTATTTTCGAATTACTCTGTATTTTAATTAATTCATTGCTCATAGAGCTACCATCTAAATAGCATTCAATACAAATGCAATCGAAAAACTAACAATAATAACTTATTCTTGTAATAGATCGTGTACTATTGAGTATTGACTAACGAGAAAGTAATTATTCCTAATATTATGTTTTATATTTTTCGTACACATAGTAATATAAAATATTTTTCGGTGGACTACACCCATCGAGGTAACTATTACAGCCAAATAAACACACTGACACACATGGACTGGTCATGTTGCTCCCCGACTTTTTTGTGCACCTATGGACCAATGGTGATATTTTAATAATTTCTTAATTCAATAAGTTATTACTTTCAGACGCTGTGGATAAAGAATGGTAATAATATTCTTGGTACACAACAAAAGTTAGCCATATATATATATTTTTTTTTTTTGAAAAGGGCATAGTTAGCCATATTTTAACACCGTTTGTTAGTAAAAACAAATAAATAACACAATTACGATTACTTGAGATCCGATTACATCGCATGATCTATCTCTAAGCTTTTGTTAGAATCATTCTCTGCATTGTTTGGGAAATAGTTTAACATTCTAATCAAAATTTGTCACCATTATAGCCACAACAAGATTATTTTAACTAATCTATGAATTTATTACAGAATGGCGAAGCTGAAGCAATTATGGTCAAGTCTTATAATACTAGCCGTGGTGGTGATTGGAACCGGAGCTGTACCCATCACATATCTTGAATCGGCTGTGGCTAAAGGAGCCGGTACGCAATTTTTGTTTCTTTCCATCGTCGCCTGAACAGTGACAAATTTTAAACCTAAATATAGTGCAACCGAGTTGGAATAAGTAGAAATTTACTGAAATTAATATTTTTGATTAAATATATATAAAATTTTGGAAAAAAATAAATCAAACCGAACTAAACCAAATTTTTTGAGACAGAGATAAAATAAATTCAGTTTTAGTTCAAAAGTTTGGACTAAAACTTAATAATTTGGTACAAACATAACATCGGATTATTATTACTATTTTTTTATTCGTCTGGAATATTATGAGCACAATTACAAAGATAATTTTTAACGAACAATTTATCTATTCTACTAAGATACACAATAGATATGCAGACCCACCACGAATAGCATCACCACGAATAGCATCCGATTATTTTTGTTTGGTAATACATAGTTATGTTTTCAAGACTTTCCCAATAAACTTGTCAGGTTAATGTTTTTCATTCAAACTCTTTTTCGAGACATATAACTTTAAAATCAAACATTTTGTATTTCTAAATTGTTTCGCATCGAACTCATACCATTTACTAGCCGATTTTTAAATAAATTTGATAGAGAAAAAACCGTTGTTATAATTAATTACTATATTTTTGTAGTGTGCTTGGATGGTAGCGCACCAGCGTACCATTTCGATAAAGGATCTGGCTCAGGAGCGAACAACTGGATCGTTCACATGGAGGTTAGTTGAATTTAATTTCCAAGTTCTTTCTTTAATTATGATATAAGAACATATAACTAAGTTAACTAAATATATAACTATGTGTGTACTAGGGAGGAGGATGGTGCACTGATATAGCTACATGCGTTCAACGTAAAAGTACAATGAAGGGTTCGTCTAAGTTAATGAACAAAGACTTCGGTTTCTCCGGTATCTTGGGTGGCAAGCAAAGCACCAATCCAGGTTCTTAACAATTTCTTTTTAAACATTTGTTTCTCATATTTCTGATGCAATATTAATGAGATTAAATTGGATTTGGGTTTCTTGCAGACTTTTATAACTGGAATAGAATCAAAGTTCGGTATTGCGATGGTTCATCTTTCACCGGCGATATAGAAGCCGTTGATCCGGTAATTCACCATTAACCTTAATTCTTTAAAATAACGGATTTATCGATCCTTGTAAACGTAAATAATTTATAAAATTAGTGGATATATTTTAGACATTATATATGTAAATTGCGTAACATTATATGACCGGAATTTTTCAAAAAAATTCAGGCGAACAAGCTGTTCTTCCGCGGCGCTAGGGTTTGGCGTGCGGTGATTGATGATCTTATGGCTAAGGGGATGAGTAACGCTCAAAACGTAAGAAAACTAAATCAAATTTTACTAGTGTTTTAAAACAAAAATTATTACTGAGCTTTTTGGGATTGCAAATGTTAATTGGTTATATCAAATTTTCAGGCGATACTTTCCGGTTGTTCAGCCGGAGCATTGGCTGCGATTTTACATTGCGACCAATTCAAATCTATTCTCCCCAAAACGGCTAAGGTCAAATGTGTTTCCGACGCCGGTTTCTTCATCCACGGGTAACATTCATAATATTGATGTTTTACAACTTAAACATCCTAGAAAACGAAATAACAATAGCTTCTTAATTTTGATGTTTTAAACAGTAAGGATATCAGTGGAGGATCTTACATCGAATCGTACTACGGCAAAGTCGTAGCGACCCACGTACGATCTCTCTCTCTCTCTCTCTCTCTTTTCCGACCACATTTCTCTAAAACATTAGAATCTTTCAGTAGCAGCTAATCTTGATCACTATGTGCAGGGATCTGCAAAGAGTCTTCCTGTTTCTTGCACCTCAAGTATGAAGCCAGAATTGGTAAATCTCTATTAAAGCATCATTGATGTAGAGTTTTTGAGCGTCGGTTATATTGTATAAACGCTAATGTTTGATCGTTTTCGCAGTGTTTCTTCCCGCAATACGTTGTTAAGACCATGCAAACACCGCTTTTCGTCATCAATGCCGCCTTCGATTCTTGGCAGGTTCGATTTTGATCTTATTACGGATTTTTCCGCGTAAGTATTAAACCGGCGAATTAAATCGAGATTTGACTCGGAACTGGGTTTTTCTTTTTTTGTTTTGCAGATCAAGAACGTTTTGGCACCAACCTCTGTTGATAAAAGCAAAGCGTGGAAAACTTGTAAGCTTGATCTTAAGAAGTGTACAGCCGCTCAGTTTCAAACCGTTCAAGGTACATATATAAAGAAAATTAAATAAACCGGCTCTGGTTTGATGTCTACTTGACTAAACCGATTGGTTTGTTATAATCTCTCAGGGTATAGAGACCAAATGTTGGCTGCGTTGGCACCAGTTCGAGCAACGACGGCGAGTGGATTGTTCTTAGATTCGTGTCACGCTCATTGCCAAGGCGGAAGTGCCGCCACTTGGTCCGGTGCTCAAGGCCCCCAAGTCGCGGATACGGTAATTAACCACTCGATTTTTTAATACAAAAGACAAAATGAAAAAAAAATATAGAGAAAGTTGGAATTCTAAGATTTTTTTTTAATAATTTTCAGAAAATGGCGAAAGCGGTTGGAGATTGGTTCTATGAGAGGAGTACGTTTCAGAACGTAGATTGTCCATTGCTGAATTGCAACCCTACTTGTCCTGCTGTATCTACCGAAGACTAAAATTTATATATTGTTTTTTTTTAAAATTGAAATAAATTTTATCATCTTTGGAATATTGTTCTTGAAATTTAAAATATGATGTATAACTCATAAAATTATTTTTATACATTCGAATAATAAATAGAATCATTTGCATTGTACGATTACTTTTACAACCCTGTAACCGATTTTATATTATCATCTTTTTACAGAAAAAGTTCTAAAATTTATAAACAGTAAAATCTTATATGTTTTTGGGAGCATATAAAGCTTGTGACTTTGACCACATTGACAGAAGTTGCAAACCAGAAGCAAATATGCTCATAAAACACACAAAAAAACATCAGTAAATTTACTTCTTACAGATATGATGGATCAATTAAGTACAGAAGTTTACATTTTCTAAATAGAAAGTGCGAATTTTTTTTTGTTTTCAACTGTAAGGTACAAAAGAACAAGCAAAAACACAACATTTTGATTCAGTTCCAGACAAAAACCGATGAATGTTCTTGGTCTCTTGCAGAATCCGAATCTCTAAGACTGTAATCAGTGTCGTTCAGATGATGGATCATGTCTACAAATGTCTCCACGACATAACGGACATACTCTGCATTGCCATCAAAACATCATTAGATTCTCATTTCAGACCAGAAAAAAGCTGAAAAATTGTCGCCACAAATCAGATTCATCATACCTGTGTATCTCTTTAAGCCATTTATCCACACAGGTTCTATGGAACTCATGATGACAAGGAAGTGTCCTTATAGTGTCTCCTTCTTCATACTCCACAAGGCATATGTAACATCTGAAAGATTCCGGAAAACAAAAAGAAAAATATGTTTAACCATAATGTCTCGACTTTCGAGCAAGTAAAAGCAATGGGAATTAGTAGGCATTACTGTGATGAATCCTCGCTTTGTGGTTTAGTATACTGTTTTATAGGTAATAAGTCCACAACGTCGTTAGGTGCAGGAACAGATCCTATTGATGATACTGATGGTTGTTGAGATGATAAGACGACAGATTGCTGATGAATTTCATCAAGAACCTAAAACGAATACACTATAAACCCTTAGCGTACAGAGACAAAGAGTGTGTCAAAAGTTGTAATGGGAAGACATGTGTTAAATTTACCTCGAAGAGAGCTTCAGCTAGCAATACTATCCTTGAGATGCTAGCTCTAGCATTTGTTTCATCGGTTGTTGTTGTTGTTGTTGTGGAACCACGGTTAGTAATTGCACGGCATGTGCAACGACCTGCTTGATCTTGACCTGATAAGACACAAGTCCTATCATGATGATGCTGGCTTGTGACATTTTCAAACCGACTTCCCAATCTTTGAAGAGCACGAACCTGTGAAATTAGTTGGTATTAGATCTTGAGTTGAACAAACACATCAAGGATGAAATCATCTGACGAGTTTTCGAACCTGAGATCTTATTCTCCTCCTTCTTTCAAGGAAATCTGACCGGTGTTCTAACAAACCTTGATACCTCCCATCTCTGACAAGAGGACTTGGCGCCTCGTGATCTTGAATTCCGAATAACGTCCTTCGGATGGTAGAAGCGGAACGGTTCAGTATAGACGTTGAAGTCACAGGAGCATCTTCCTCTGCTGCGGTATCAGCAGAGAAGAGATCAGTGTCGTCTTCTCCCTGATGCGGCGGACGGAATGTGAAATCAGAGAGCGAAGACCGGCGGAGAACTCTGTCCCGGAGTCGTCCAACACTCAGAGTTCTGCTAAATCTAACATTCCGGTCAATGGAAGGTTCCCGAACGACATGTCTCCTATCAAGAACTCCAGCATAAGCACTGTCCATGCCATTAGCTACTCTCGGAGGAGGACTCAACCTACCATCTTCCCCATATCTCATGGCATCAATATCTCTAACTACATTGTCAATCACAGGTATTCTCGGAGACTCGACTCTATCAACAAGCCTAATAGCGCTTTCCGAAGGCGAAGTAACGCCTTCTTCTCGTTCAATCGTTTGACGAGAAGAAGAGAGTGGATAAGTAGTGTTGAAGGATCTTGAGCTTGAAGCTCTGCCAAGCCTAGAGCTTATGTTGCCAGGGATGAATTTGAAATGCGAGAAAACGCGACCTGGAGTGGAAGATTCTTGTATCGAACCTCCAACATGTACACTTGCTTCTTCTTCTTCTTCTTCTTCTTCTTCAACATCAAGCTCGAGCTCATCACAATGTCTTTCGTTTTCAGATTTCTTCTCGTCTTTTAATTCTTTATCATAGCAATCTTCTGCATCTCCTTGATTCATAGACTTCTCCGTTCTTCTCCGTGAGACACTTCCTTGACTCTTCCTCATCCATCCATTGCACACCTGAAGAAATCAAGACTCATGAATTTGACCTAATTTCAGATTTTTTTTTGTTTTTGAACACAAATCAATGAAGATTGCATAAAAAAAGAATTAAAGCTAGACCTGTTCTTCATCATCGTCACTGTCGTGAGAAGTAGAAGATGAAGCAAGACAAGAAGAGTGAAGAGAACAAAGAAGACTCTTTGATATTCTCCTCCTTCCACCACCACCACTCGAAGACGACGGAGGTAGAGCCGTGCCGGAATCTTCTCTCGCCGTCGACGGCAACGACGACCCTCGACATGATTTGCTTCGCCCAGATCCCATCTTCTTCTCTCAAAGCGAACAACTTTCTGCTGAAATTACATCATTGCCACAAGACCCAAAAGCTTCCCCATCTTCAAAAACCAGCTATTCGAAATCTCCAAGTCAAAATCGAAAAATCGGAGCTTTTTCTTCAGATCTTTACATTGAAACCCGAATTCGTCATCGACAATGCAGATTCGAAAGCCCTAATTATTGAATTTCAGATCTGAAACTCGACCGAAAAGGATAAAAAAAAAAAATTGCAAAAGTACCTCGAAAATGCGAGGATATAATGTAGCAACTAAGCTAATGAATGTTTCTTTATCAAAGAGAAATGCTTTGAACAAAAGGAAACGTTATAGATTTTTTAGGTGATCGGAGTTATCGAAGAAGGAGACAAAGCACCTATCTGCGATAGAGAGAGAGACTTTTACGGGAAGAGTGTGTGTTGATGTTCGAAGGAGAGGGAACAATAAACCAAACTCCCCCATTTCTTTATTTTTAATTTTTCTTCTTTTTTTTCAAATTATTTTAACGTTTTTTGGCTTTTGAATTTGTTTATCTTTTTCCAATCATAATTGGACTCTATTGTCGACTATAATTGAAAAAAAAAAGTTTGAAATGGTCATAGCGATTGATCACTAACGGTGGAAAAGAAAAACGTAGCCTAAAATATTTTAATTTTATATTTTAGTGGGGTTATTAAGCTTAAAATTTTAATTTTTTAGATTTAATTTAAAATTTGTTATAATATTTAACATAAAAAACAAAAATTGAGTGGTGGCATTTGCCCCTATGCTGCTAGCTCACTTAGATCCACCATTGGCCATAAGACCAATTATTCAGGTTTAAACCAAAAACCAAACCGAATAAACAAAAGTTTATTATATTTTTAACTATACATATACATAATCTAAATAATATATTCATATCGTATGATGTAAATATAAATTCAATTTGAGGAAATTCATTTTAGTTCGGTAATTAACCAAATAGTTAATTAATATGTTTACCTGAAGACGTCTGAAATTCGATTACTAGATAATAGATATGCAATCCTTTAGATATCTGCTCGTTTTTGCTATATATGGTACATATACCAAGTTGGAAGAGAATAAAGTTTCATTAGTTTCAGTCATCAGATTTCCTGAAGCTCATGATCTCATCAGGAAGATGTTGCTGCACAGAGATAATAATTCACGTCTTGATGCAAGAAAAGTTTTTTGCCATCTCTTTCATTGGACTGATGATCAGAAGATTCGTTTACTCGAGTTGGCGAAGATTCGATTTTTTGATTACATAGAAAGAAGTCAAATCCATCGGCGTTCATCAGAATCTTCTAGGACAAATATGCTGCTTCTTTTGCCGAGAAGACGTCGCTCCAAACGGCGCCGATGGTGGACTCATCGAAGTCGATCCGAATGTCCAAACAAGGCCGCCGCTGAGTGGAAGGATTTTCAAGAAAAATCCAACCACTTCATCCAGTGGATAATAAGCAACATTTTCCTCTTCGTCCCTATCAAGAAAATAATCCTCAAGACCGATGAGCTGCTCTCCTCCACCAAGCTTTTTCGACTTAGTTAGAGTGGCGAGAAACACTTCTCAACACCTCGAGGAGTTTTCCACAGAAATGAGGGAACTTGTAGGAAACTCTCGAATGAAAATTCATGCGTACTTCACTGCGAAGTTTCCACTTTTGGTGGTAGAAGTCCACATAAAAGTCTTTAAACTCTACGCCAAAGATGTTCTATTCAAATCCTTCTCACATCTAATATAACAAAGTTTTATTTTCTCAGGCTTTGTTAGAAAATTTTGGAATCAATGCTCCTGGCAAGAAGCAGCAGAGGAAAGGAAAGAGGAAACTTGAATGCGGAAATCAATTGAGAAATTTACCTCCTCTGAGGGAACATAGACGTAAAGGATGTCTTTTTTCGCACAAAATCGGAACATGAGTTATGATATCAATGGCATATACATTTCCAGCTAAAAAAAGATAATACGATTTATAGAAAATTTTCAGCGTAATGTAATGCAAATAAAACTATTTATTGTAGTATTGGATTCTTATAAAACCGAGGCTGTAACTGGATTGTCATTTTTATGAATAAAATTATGTGGAATTGAGTATTCCATGAAATCCCACAAAATTGTTACCATTTAAATGGAAAAAAAAATGAAAAATCATTCCACCTATTCCATTCATTCAATAGAGAAAAAAACAAATTCTTTTGAAAAACTATTCCACTTCAAAATTGGTAAGGAATGAATGGAATTCAATTTTTATTCCATTCCATTTTTTTTTAATTCCATATAAAATTATTCCATTTATTCCTTATATTCCAATTTCTTTTTACCAGTTACAGCCTGAAAGATTTATCCGTTATAAAATTATCCTTTGTAGTTGTTTTTATAAACAATAATAATAATAATTTACATGAAAAAACAAATTCTTTAATCATTGTCTTTATTTAAATAAAGAATGAATTGAATCCAAACAGAAAATCAAATCGAAAATTTATTAAATCGAACCAAAACAAAAACCGGAAAAACGAACCGAAACCATATCATAAATCGGTTACTCATCCTACTCACCTTGTGAAAAAAGTGGTTATATTTGTAGTTTTGTTTATTACAGTCGTTTTATGTAATTAATCATATTACCTGACGTTCGTTTGTAAATTTATAAAGTTACAAAAAATCTCAAATGTTGAAACCACAGAGAGAGAAAAACTTCACGGCGGAAAAAAATGCACACGCTAAACAACACCACCGGTTCACAAGATCCGATCGACCCGAACCCAAATCTCGACCTGGACCAATTTCCCCACCGAAATCACAACCACCCACAGTCTCGTCGGCCGAGGGGGTTCGCCGCCGCGGCGGCAGCGTCGATGGGTCCAGCTGAAAGCGACGTAATCGCCGGAATCGGCGGTGGAGAGACAAGCAGCGGAGGAGGAGGAGGGGGAGGGAAGGGGAAGAGAGAGAGGGAGAAGGAAAAGGAGAGAACGAAGCTGAGAGAAAGACACAGGCGAGCAATCACCAGTAGAATGCTCGCCGGGCTGAGACAGTACGGGAATTTCCCGTTACCGGCGCGTGCGGATATGAACGATGTAATCGCCGCTTTGGCGCGTGAAGCTGGGTGGAGTGTCGACGCCGACGGTACTACTTACCGGCAATCACATCAACAAAACCATGTGGTTCGAATTTCGGAACCCTTTTCTCTCCAAAATTCAAACTTTTCAAGTCTCTTCATTTAAAAATTTGAAGACTTTTTTTTTTAGCTTTCTAACTTCATTTATGGAAACCCAAATACCAATTACGACATTTTTCAGAAGGAATTTGTAGATAACATATAGCAAAGTGAGCTACTTTAGTTAGGGTTTATTGTAAAAGATGATCAATTTGGTTCTAAATATGTGTTGAACTTCACTATGTTATTAGTTTGTTCTGTTATTAATTGCTTTGAGTTGGTGTTTCTGAAGCTAAGTTTTCTCAGTAGTGATAAAAGAACAATAGAGATGGCATCATGGACGTGTTAGATTAGACAAATCTTGATTGTTTTCATGCCATCGGACAGATTCAGTTTCCGACGAGATCTATTGAGAGTCCTCTTTCTTCTAGTACATTGAAGAACTGTGCTAAGGCTGCACTTGATTGTCAGCAGCACCCCGTCCTTAGAATCGATGAGAACCTTTCTCCTGTGTCTCTTGATTCGGTTGTTATCGCCGAGAGTGATCATCCCGGGAATGGAAGGTATACAGGTGCTAGCCCTATCGCCTCAGTCGGATGCGTGGAAGCCAATCAGGTAACGATTGAATACTAGTGAATGATACTAGTAAAAGTTATATAAAAAAAGTTCATTGCATTGTTAGGAGAGTTGACTTTGAGCTGGACCTCTTTTTGTCTTTAACAGTTTTGTTCTTCTTTCAGCTTATACAAGATGTTCGTTCCACAGAACCTCGTAGTGACTTCACAGAGAACTTTTATGTCCCTGTGTACGCCATGCTTCCAGTGAGCTTCTGATGAGAGAACTGTGTGTTTTTAAGTGTTCTTTTACCACTTTTGCATCCATCCTTGACTGTCTTGAGCTAAAGTTCTACACTTTGTCTTTCAGGTTGGCATTATAGACAACTTCGGCCAGTTGGTTGATCCTGAAGGTGTAAGACAAGAACTAAGTTACATGAAGTCATTAAATGTCGATGGAGTTGTAATAGATTGTTGGTGGGGAATAGTTGAAGGCTGGAATCCTCAGAAATATGTATGGTCTGGCTATTGGGAGCTCTTTAACCTTATCAGAGACTTCAAACTTAAACTACAGGTGCGAAATTTCTTTACCCGTAGAGCATTTTCGAATACATCCCTATGTGACCAGACTGTAATCATCGTGGTGAAGAACCTGTCTTTTCCGTACTATCTTAGTAATCAGCATATATGGTATATATGACATGTATGGTATATATGAAGGTGGTGATGGCATTTCATGAATATGGAGGGAATGCATCTGGAAATGTTATGATCTCGTTGCCACAGTGGGTTTTGGAGATTGGAAAAGACAATCCAGACATATTTTTCACTGATCGTGAAGGAAGAAGGAGTTTCGAGTGTTTGAATTGGAGCATTGACAAGGAACGGGTGCTCCATGGACGAACTGGTATAGAGGTACATAGAGAACACTCTCATTGCTCTGAAACTGCTAAACATTTTGGTCTATTATCTGGTATTGGTACTACTATTTAGATTCTTATTTCTCCGTTGTAAAAAAAAATTTGATTTTTCAGGTCTATTTTGATTTCATGAGAAGCTTCCGGTCAGAGTTCGATGACTTGTTTGTGGAGGGGCTAATTGCTGCAATTGAGATTGGTCTTGGAGCTTCTGGTGAACTAAAGTACCCATCTTTCTCAGAAAGGATGGGTTGGATTTATCCTGGTGTTGGTGAGTTTCAGGTATGTTTCAGATTGCTGAACTTTACTTCCTCCTAGTTCTAACTTTGTGACTGATGAACTCTTGAGCATGGTTAAAATTGCGATCTACGGTTTGTCCTATTGCAGTGTTATGACAAGTACTCGCAAACGAGTCTGCTAAAGGAAGCAAAATCACGGGGATTCGCTTTCTGGGGTAAAGGACCGGAGAACGCTGGTCAATACAATTCTCAACCTCATGAAACTGGTTTCTTCCAGGAACGAGGTGAATACGACAGCTACTACGGCCGCTTCTTCCTAAACTGGTACTCGCAGTTGCTAATAGGACATGCAGAGAACGTTCTCTCTCTTGCAAATCTTGCGTTTGAGGAGACAAAGATTATCGTCAAGGTACATTCTTTTTCTTGGTGCTTATCCTTCAGAATCAGTAATGAGTAATGACCATAAGCAATGAGAGACTCATACGAACAACAAAAATATGCAGATACCGGCGATTTACTGGTCTTACAAGACAGCTAGTCATGCTGCTGATTTAACCGCAGGATACTATAACCCTTCGAACCGTGATGGTTACTCTCTTGTTTTCGAAACTCTGAAGAAATATTCAGTGACAGTGAAGTTCGTGTGCCCTGGGCCACAAATGTCTACTAATGAGCATGAAGAAGCATTAGCTGATCCAGAAGGTTTAAGTTGGCAGGTAATGACAGCACTTTTTAGTTTGTTGTTTCTCTGTAGATGTTTCTTCTTAATGCTAAGTTTGGTATATATATATATATATGGCAGGTGATCAATGCAGCTTGGGATAAGGGACTTCTAATTGGCGGAGAGAACGCGATTACTTGTTTCGATAGAGGAGGTTGCATGAGATTAATCGAAATGGCTAAACCAAGAAACCATCCAGACAGCTATCACTTCTCCTTCTTCACTTATCGCCAACCATCTCCTCTACTTCAAGGATCTACTTGCTTTGCAGATTTGGACTACTTTATCAAACGCTTGCACGGTGAGATTTACCCACACGACACACACACACACACACACAATCTATCACGCCTATTTGCATTGCCAATTTGATGTTCTTGTAACTCTTGTTTTGTTTCTTTGCAGGAGACATACAGAGATAAACAGTGGATGGTGTCTTTTGTTTGAAAGTTGAAAAACTGTTTATTAAGAAGATTGATTTTTTATTTGTAAAACCCCCTACACACTAGAGTAGTTGATGATGAACTAACTTAATTTAACACCTTTCCTTTTGCAAGTTCTTGTGTTGTTGAAAAGAAAACAATAACAAGTCTTCGGGTTTAAGTTCGGTCACCATTTTTACTAAACCATTAGTCCGAAAGTGTTGCTCCTAAACAAGAAGGTACTTATTAATTTGCAATTTGACTACAAATCCTTTTGACCAGAGAAATTAACCTCTTTGACTAAATTGCCCGAATCCGATTATCTTAATGATGCCTTTACCACATCATTTTTTATTGGGTAATTAATACACAACATATATTCTGATCAAATCCAGATGCTTCATCTCTTTATAATCATTGCATTTGACAATTTAAGATCCAACAACAAAATGAATATCTAAAGGAACAAGAACGAGGATAAAAAGAACAAAACATGTTTTTTTTTTTTGGACTCAACGAACTTTTCATTAATCCAAAACATTGGTTTGTCAACCTCAACAAAGGTTTTAACCCATTTTGGCATAATTGAATACAACTTAGGGACATAATTCAAAAATAGAAAGAGCCTCTCTCCCTTGCTATTCGATCTGCCACAGTCACTCCATTTTCTTCACGTGGTCTGAACTCTACTTTGTGGTTTACGAGACATCTTAATTAGTGTATGATTGATAATTTGATATCCTGGGTCACTGCATTGAGAATGGACCTAGAAATTAAATTGCCCCAACAAGATCTTTTGAATCTGATTCATAAAGATCTATCTACCTGTGGTTAAGGTTGGCCGTGGTTGTAACTGCCTATCTCATGGCTTCTGGTTTTGTCTCTAAAACCGAACGTAGCTTTGGTAGTGCTCTTGCTCCAAAGTATAATCCTTTAGCATGAAAAACGTTAAATTGTATCAAAATAGTTAAAAGGGGTAAAACGTACGTAGCGGTATATAAAAAAATTGATAATATCATTTTTGGTTCTGTTAGTTCTTAACGTTTTTATGATTGGTAATTATTGAAATTACACAGAAAAGCCGATCAAACCCTATAGATCTAAATAAACCATCACAAAAACAAAAACCGAATTAAATACATATCTGTAAAGGAATTGAATTGATCATATTGAATCACATTATCACCAACCTACGTACGTCACTGTACGTAAAACCAATATAAACTCTAAAAAATACTCAAAACCCCTTAAATACATGTGGAAACCATAATTCAATTAGCCAATGGAACAAATTCGAAGACAAGATCTATAGTTACAAAAAAAACCTAGATCCTAAAACTTCCAGAACATGTACATTGCTCTTTACGATTTCAAAATTAAACAAAAGATTCAATCAATCTTTGATGAAAGAATAACGTTTAGGTATTGGGAGAAAAACACAATACCAAATCAAAACAAGTTATGCAACTTTCAACAAAAACTAACATAAACAAGATTTCAATAAACAAGATTTCAAGATTCTATCTGTAAGAGGAACAAGATTGTATCAGATCTGAAAGTTAGGTCTTTTTCACCTTGGACTCCGATTCATTTGATGCAAGACGGGATCTGATCACTGCTCACAAGCCAACCGTGACAAGCCACGTAGCGGTGTCAGCCAATCATTTCCCGCGCTGCATCAAGCGAATCCGAGGCCACCGGTAACTTTATGATCATCATTCATCGTGTTTCTTTCTCTCTTCTCTCTCTCATTGGAAAAGATAAAAGAGAAGAAAAAAGAAGAGGAGCCATGCATGATGTATGGCAAAGATTTTTATCTCTATCAAGTCTTGAGGATACATAAGCGTCCCTTGATGGGCCTTTTATGCACATAGCATACCAATCATGTATCGACACGTGTTTTATGAAAGGTCTTCTGCTTGCCACAAAGTTTCCGAGATTCTATTCCTAATTAACTAGATTTGAGTGAAAAGGACAGCTATGTACCATCACGCGACCTGCACGTGGACATTACATGGGACTCTCACATTTGGTTTTGTCGGTTTAATTGTGTTATTGGTTAAGTTGATTTCATTAGTTAGGTAATTACTCTATTTGTAAACAATACAAGCAAAGATAAACATCTTTATAGTCTTCTTCTCTCTCTTTTTTTTTACCATAAATTGATGATATGCATGTATCTATATATACATTTTATATTCTATTCCAACTTGAGTGAGGGAAAACATTGTATTTAAGTTATTTTAATTTGACAGTTAAACTTTTTTTTTTTTTTTGACATAGCATTCTAAACGGAGAGAGCTTATTTTGGTTTTATATGTTCTTACTTTTTAACTCACAAATTCTCAGTATATATTATTTATTTACTTTATTATCAACAGAAACGGATAATTAAGTAGATTATGATCGGTATGCACCGTTCATCACGTCAAGGTCAAGGCATCAGAATAATGAAAATCTGTTATTTGTTCCCCTCATCATCATCGTTATTATAATTATTATTATTATATTTATATACGTACATACAGTCTTTAAGAAATACTCGTAACCATTTTCTGAATTTAAAAAATCTAGAAAAACCCATCTCCATTGGCTGAATCTAAAACTTTAACGCATAATTTTTTTATTTTTTAAGCATGTGGGTTATTTTAATACTTTTACGTCGCATGCTTAGAACTTATTTTATTTTTTATAAACTATATGAACAAACTGTATTAAATATAGAGGGAGAACCACGGAATGTTATTAGATCCTAAATATAAATTAAAGAGTCAGAAATAGTGTGATTATATATTTGTAAACAGATACACATTTGATCACGTGTAACAAATGCATGCATGGAAGAATCATGCAAGAAGCTCGAGCCCATTCGTATCTAGAAACAGAAAAAAAGTCATCATCAAGTATATTTCTCTCACACTTGATCTTTCTCTTTTTTTTTTTTTTGTTATTACTGAAAACGAATCTTTCATCCAGACATCCAGTATAGTTGTATAACATTCTTTTCTAGTTGAGAATAAGGAAAAAAATTTGAAATACACGCTGTTGTATGAAATGTGACAAAGTGGAGATGAGCATAATATGAAAATAGAGATCGAGGAAGCTTTGTAATCAAAGTGCATGCATGATTGTGACATGTTACTTGACCTTCAAATTAAGAGTCCCCTGGCCTTATGAACATCTTTGCAAATCCTTGGAGTCAAAAGAAATAGCCAAGCCCAAAATTTAAAGAGAGAGAGAGTGTTGCTACAAATACTTTCAAAAGTTTCTACGAACCCCATTTCGGTATTTGGAGAAAAACACAATACCTAATCAAAACAAGTTATGCAACTTTCAACAAAAACTAACATAAACATGATTTCAATAAACAAGATTTCAAGATTCTACGAACATGATTGTGTAAGATCTAAAAGTTAGGTCATTTTCACCTCGGATTCTGATTCATTTGATGCAAGGCGGGACTCTATCACTGCTCACAAGCCAACCATGACAAGCCACTTAGCTGTGTCAGCCAATCAAAATCACTATGAAAATAAAGATCGAGGAAGCTTTGTAATCAAAGTGCATGCATGATTGTGACATGTTACTCGACCTTCAAATTAAGAGTCCCCTTATGAGCATCTGTTCAAATTCTTGACGTCAAAAGAAATAGTCAAGCCCAAAATTTAAAGAGAGAGAATGTTGCTGCAAATACTCTCAAAAGTTTTTATGAACTTCATTTCCTCTGAGATTTAATCAATCTTTGAGGAAAGAATAAAGTTTCGGTATTGAGAGAAAAACACAATACCTAATCAAAACAAGTTATGCAACTTTCAACAAAAAACTAACATAAACACGATTTAATTAAACAAGATTTCAAGATTCTATCTCTTAGGAAAATATGATTGTGTCAGATCTGAAAGTTATGTATTTTTCACCTCGAACTCCGATTCATTTGCTCACAGCCACGTAGCGGTGTCAGCCAATCAATTCCCGCGCAGCGAATCCGAGGCCACCGGTAAATTTATCGTCATCATCATGTTTCTTTGTCTCTCTCTCATTGAAAAAGATAAAAGAGAAGAAAAAAGAAGAGGAGCCATGCATGTCTTGCAAAAATCTTGAGGATACATTAGCGTCCTATGATGGGCCTATTATGCACATAGCATACCAATTATGTATCGACGCGTGTCTTCTGAGTTGTCTTCTCTTCGTCACATTCTAAGTTTCCGAGATTCTATTCTTAAACAGATAAAAGCCGACGTGAGATTAAGCGAATCAACCGAACCGAAGAAAAATTAACACATATTGTATATGCATTACACGTGCCATATATTCTTTAAAAGCTCAAAAAAAAAAAGAAAATAAAAATGATGATGAATAGTCAACACAAAACTCTTTTTTCCTCTTCAAAAAATGTAATGACACTTTCTAGGTTTGTTGTTTCTCTGCAGATGTTTCTTCTTAAGGCTAAGTTTGGTATATATGTATATATATATGGCAGGTGATAAATGCGGCTTGGGATAAGGGACTTTTCATTGGCTGAGAGAACGCGATTACTTGTTTCGATAGAGAAGGTTGCATGAGTTTAATCGATATGGCTAAACCAAGAAACCATCCAGACAGCTATCACTTCTCCTTCTTCACTTATCGCCAACCGTCTCCTCTACTTCAATGATCTACTTGCTTTGCAGATTTGGACTACTTTATCAAACGCATGCACAGTGAGATTTACCCACACGACACACACACACACACACACACACACACACACAAACACACAAAATCTATCACGCCTATTTGCAATGCCAATTTGATGTTCTTTTAACTCTTCTTTTGTTTCTTTGCAGGAGACATACAGAGATAAACAGTTTATGGAAATCAAAACAGAGTTTTAAGTCTTTTGTTTGAAAGTTGAAAAACTGTTTATTAAGAAGATTGATCTTTTATTTGTAAAACCCCTACACACTAGAGTAGTTAAGTATTGTCACTTCTTGCCTTCAATACTTAATTGTGGGTTGTGAACACAATAATAAACTATTAAAGTTTCGAATGGTAACGCAGATCAAAAAATGCAGATCAAGCAGATCATTCAGATCAAGCAGAACAAATACAGATCATGTAAAAATACAGAACAAATGCAGATGTGCAAATAATAATATTATATTAAATAATGTAACAATATAAAATAATAGAAATCAAAAATAAAAAATACATATAAATGCAATAAATAATACATTTAAAATTTAAATATTATCAAAAAATTAATTTCGATTAGAAAATAAAAATAAATTTTAAAAATAAAAATTAATACAAAGTAATTTTATTTGTCTATATGTATTTGCAATATAAATGAAATAAATATGTTTAAAAGTTTAAACATTATTTTAAAAAATCGATTACAAAATATGTAGAAAGTTTAAAAATAAAAGTTAATATAAACTATTTTTCTCACATTTGACATAGAATCTCATTATCCTATTTTCTCTATTTTAGTATCACATGAATCAGTCCTATTCATATTTATAATTAAAATATAATTTATAAAATAATATTTATGAATTGATTCTACTTGTTTATACTAGTTAATAAGTTTTAATTTTTGAATTATTATGTTTGTAAATATATTTATAGCAATAATTATATATATTTGTAAGAAAATCAACACGTATAATACTAAATAGTGATTGCAAACAAATTATATAAAAATTATGAATATGTAAAGTAAAAATGTATATAATTTTTAGATATATAATCTTTTGATAATAAAGAAAATAAATACAATATATATATATTAAATATTTCACTAAATAAAAATATCTATTCTTAAAAAAATTATTACATAGAAAAAAACGAAGATTAAAATTAAATCATATTTTTAAACTTTAGAAGATTTGTAGATTTGTTTATTGTATGGAAATGAATAAAATAAGGTATCAAACTAAAAACATTTATAAGCAATTAAAAAAAGAAAAAAAAAACAAAAAAAAATTACATGATTGGTCATCTGTATGTGTCCACCCCCTTTTTCTCTTTCATGTGTAGATCCGATTATTTACAAAAGGTTTTGATCTGCAGGTAGATTATTTAATTTTTTAATATTATTTTTTAGTTCTGCAAAAAATAGGTGATATAGGATTAGATGCTGAATGAGATATGTTAGATGGTAGAGATTACAGTATATATATGATTACATGAGACTTAGGTTAATACTAATTACACTAATGACCTTTCTATATATGTGTGCCTTACACGCCCCCTCAAGATGGAGGGACCTTGGTGACTCCAATCTTGGCAATGATCTCTTGAAATCGTGGACGTGGTAGCGCTTTGGTGAGAGGATCCGCGAGCTGATCTCTGGTGGATACATGCGCCACTCTCAATGTACCAGCTTGAACATTATCACGGATGAAGTGAAAATCCAGAGCAAGGTGCTTCATTCTTGAATGAAAAACAGGATTTGCAGACAAATGTGTAGCACCTATATTGTCACAGTATATAACCGGTGGACTTGGCAAGTGGATCCCAAGTTCTGTGAGTAAGGACGAGACCCATCTGACCTCAGATGCTGTATTGGCGACATCTCGATATTCCACCTCTGTCGATGAGCGTGCCACACCGGTCTGTTTCTTCGATGACCAGGAGATCGGAGTGTTACCCAAGTAGATTACATACGCATTAGTGGACACAAAATCATCCTTGTCACCCGCCCAATCTGCATCCGAAAAACCATGTAATGTGGTAGGTGTATTTGAGCGAATGAAGATACCATGAGATGGAGTGCCATCTAAGTAGTGGAGAATACTTTTAGCCGCGTTCCAATGTTCATCGGTAGGTTTGTGCATAAACTGAGATAGCCTGTTTACCGCAAACTCAATGTCGGGTCTTGTAAATGACAGATATTGTAGGCTCCCGAGGACTGTGCGATATTCCCGTGGGTCATCCAGACGTGTTCCCGAATTTATAGAGAGACTTGGTGTTGGAGTCATAGGCGAGGACACTGGTTTCGCTTGAAGCATTCTGGTTTTAGTGAGCAGGTCAATGATGTACTTGTGCTGCATCAGATGAAGACCTGTTGATGTTCTCGTAACCTCAATGCCTAAGAAGTATTTTAATTCCCCCAAATCCTTCAGAGAGAATCTAGCAGCAAGAGAAGAGATGATGTGGTTTACCAGACCCGTGCTACTCCCCGTAATTAGCATATCGTCAACATATACCAAGACATACACAATCTCCTTGCCTTGCCGTTTAATAAACAGAGATGTATCAGCCACTGAATTCATGAACCCGAGTGTGAGAAGATGCGAGCGGAGCTCCTGATACCATGCTCTAGGCGCCTGTTTGAGGCCATAGAGTGCTTTCTTTAGGCGACAGACATATTGTGGACGATCCTGATCCACAAAACCAGGCGGTTGAGCTACATACACCTCATCTGTTAAACGACCCTGGAGGAACGCATTGTTAACATCAATTTGGCGAATGCTCCAGGACTTGTTCACATAAACATGAAGAACAGAGCGAACGGTGGTGGACTTGATTACGGGGCTAAAAGTGTTAGTAAAATCACGCNATAAGTTGCGGTCAGTTTTACAGTGCCGAGGACAACAAGAATCGTATATCTTGAGGTATAGAAGATTGCGCATGTTAATGAAGGTTAAACTGTCCAAGGAGACACTTTTGGTTAACTTTGACATGTCTAAGAATAGACCCCTTACATTATTAGCATCCTGATCGCAAGTCAAAGGAGAGCATGTTAGTAAAGCATACATGAAGTCTTAGTGTAACTGAAAAACTACATTTTAACGGGAAACTTTGTCTATAAAAGTTTTTCTATAATCTATATTAATTTCTTATTGTTATTTCCCGTTTTCACAATAGTGGATAAGAGCTCACGATCCATCTTAAAGAATTTGCAGATGTTGATTAATCTCGAAGTTCCAAGTTTTAGGCAGGGCAACAATTTTTTCTTATTTCCTATGAAAATATATCTGGAAATTTGTTTCAGAAAATCCATGGAAAGGTAGAAACATGATTGGATTTTCTCTTTCACAGAAAAAAAATTGAACTTACTGATTTTTCCAATGTCTTTCGCTCGTTGACGAAATCTTCGTAGTTCCAAAGCCTAAGCCACCGAGGAGAACAAAGGTCCTTGCCCAACGTATACAACAGATCATTCATCTGTACTCGGCTGTCAGAGATTGTAATCAGGAACTTGTTGGCGAGATCTCTTACTTCACTCAAAGTATCAATGTTGTCAGGATCTCCTGAATCTAGTAAACTCCTTACAAAATACTCATCCTCTGATTTGAAGAAGAACGCTATGTCTAGAAACACATCTTTCTGCCGCTCATTAAGTTGATCACCAGAAAATAGCCAGACATCTTGAAACATCATACAGGAACTTGTCAGTGCTGTCAATTTATGTTCCCAGTGAGCCTTGTCTTTCCCACGAAGTTCACTACCAAGTAAATTGAGAGCCAGTGGAAGTCCTCGAGCGTAATCCACAAACATTCTAGATAGCGTCAAGAAGGTATCGGTAGGACTACAGATTTCATCATCAAAAGCTTGATAATTAAAGAGCTGAAAGGCCTCTCTATAATTCAATACCGGTACAACATAAGTATCATGAGCCAATCCCTCAATCAATGACTTATCACATGTTGTAATGACAATCTTACTTCCCTTCTTAATCCAGCCAAGGTCACCGAGGAGAAACTCCAATTGTTTCTTGTCACTCACGTCGTCGAGAACAACAAAAACTTTAGTCTGAAGCAGTTTATCCTTCACGGATTCTTGTGTTGTCTTGTCACTTATCACTGGAAACTTTCCCTCGAGTAATACTTCCAGGAGTGTCTTTCGCAGCCACACTGTTCCATAATTCTTTGACTTCTTACGGATACCCAGAAGAGGCAAGCAACGTATAAACTTGCAGTTCCATTTTTCGTACAACATCATTGCGAGAGTGGTTTTACCAATACCAGGCATACCAACAACTCCTATAATTCGAGTTTCTTTGCAATCAAACTCTAACTTCTTCTCCAATTGCTCCATGCGTTGCTCCATTCCAAAGAGGTGATGCTGGTTAAGATAAGTTTCATGCTTTTCTTCTTTTCCTATGGGCAATTCAGTACTTTCTCCTTCCCGCAGCGAAATTCTCTCTAGGACTTCCTTGACGGTGACAAAGATTAACTCGCTCTCAGAACAGCCAAAGCATTGAGAAAAGAAAGTAAAAGCGGATGAGACCCATCAATCATGTAAATTCAGCAACATTCAATTCAAGCCAATAATAAATTAAAATCTTCAAGTACATGTGCTCCTTCGAATAGATGCCCTTTATGGACGCAACAGACTCCAAAGCTTCCTTCCATTTAATGATATGGTGATCACGATTAATCCTCCACAAGTTCCAAAACTTGACACCGAAATCTCCCTTCAGTTGTGTAACCTCCCACGGCTCCACTTTGTAAAAGATTGGAATGACCAAGAGTTTGCCTCCTTCCATGAGTTGTTTGATCTTCACCAGCTCGTTTAAGCACCATCTTGATTCTGTGTACCCGCTCGAGAATATTACTAGTGCGATCCTCGACTCCTCGATCCCCTTCAAAAGAAGTTGTGTGAGATCTCCACGGGGCAGCTCAGCTACGTCTGTAACTTCATCCCTTTTCAAGGCCTTCACGAGGTCGCCAACAAAGCCATGGCGCAGGTCGTCTCCGCGGAAATTGATGAACACTTTGTGCCCTGGCGAGGGTTTGTCGTAGGTCACCATGGTAGAGCTTACGCTTACACTTTCTTGCTTTCCCTCAGTGACTAGTTCAACTCTCTTGTTTTCAGCACAATTCTGTAAAATTGAGGTTATAAGAGAGTCAAATAAATTGTCATCTTTTCTCCGATTCAGACCACCATCTCTTCCTGGTTTTGCTTCAGCTTGGAAAATCTCATCTTCCTTTGGTTTTACATCCACCTCTTTCAGCTCACGCAGCCGGTTATGTGACTTTTCTATTTGCTCCAAGAGAATGGCAACACTTTCACCATCCACCCCTTTCAGCTCACTCAGCCGGTCATGTGACTTTTCTATTTGCTCCTGTGAAACAGAGGCTAGAGAAGTAATGCGATATGAAGAAAATCGAAATGGGTAAGTGATTTAAAGCTTCAGGCAGCCAATTTCTACCGAATCTTGCGGAGCCAATCTAAAATTTGGAACCGGCATAAAAGAGAGAAAAGGCGAGTACAAAGAGTACTAGAGAATCGAAGGAAATCCGTAAGAAAATGAAAGGAGATTTCAAAATCATGAAGTAGTACCTGGGAATTCGAAGATGATTGTGGCACTGAAATTGCGATTTTAGTTGCGTTTCTGGAAGACGAAGAAGAAGAAGAAGAAGCTTGTGCGCTTGGGGAAAATCGGATGGTAAAGAGGGAGAAGACGCGGGGAAAATTCCTGATGATGCCAACAAGACGACCATTTCTCACGCGGTTTCCATTGTGTAAGAAAGTTTTGCTCTACTCGACTTTTGGTCTTTGACGAGCTCATCAATGGAATCAATGGTTGTAAGCCCTCTAATCCTTTGAGAAGCTAAACTTGTCACTTGAGAAGCTAACTTGTCACTTCCACGGGAAAATTAGTGCATTAAATAAGTAAATGTGATATCTTAAATTTTCTAAAATAAACGAAATATTTTGATTGATTTAGTTAAAATTAAATAAATTATGAAATTAAAATATTAATACACTAGATTATCACATTAAAATTAATAAATTTAAATCAATAAAATATAATTATTACAATGATTTCAATTTGTTTTACATATATTCATAATAAATTGCATAAAATATAATTACGAAATGTTTACAACCAATATATATTATATTTTATATAAAAAATAATAATATATTATCCAATAAGATAGTCAATATGTTATACCATTTTTATCTTTTATTCTTTATTAAAATAAATAAAAAATTTATATCATACTCATATACATTCTCGTTGTAGATCAAGAATTTGAGATCAGACATAAAATGAAATGTAACTGGATAAAAAAATAAATTATACAGTAGAAACTCTATAAATTAATAATCGATAAATTAATAAACTCTATAAATTAATAAATTTTTCCAGTCCCAAGTCAGACCAGTTTAAAATAAAACACAAATCGATAAGATAATAATATAATAATATTTTTAAGAAACCTATGTATATATATGGTCTCATTAATATCATAAATTAATAATTACCAAAAAATAATCTTATACAAATATATAACTATAATAATCTATTGAAATATTTGTATATTGTTGTTTTTTATATTAAAATTGAAATATTGTTACAAATTCATCTATAATTTTAAAATAAAATTTTGAAAATATTATAAACTTTACAAAAATATTATTTTTAATTAATTACTAATATATAATTTATTTTATTTATAACCGATAAATTAATAAATCTATAAATTAATAAAATATCATAGTCCCAACATTATTAATTTATAGAGTTTCTACTGTAATAAGATTTAAAAAAACATGAATAAGAAGTAAAAGTAAAAATAAAAATAAATCTCTATCTGTAACACTCTCGTGCTTTATTTTACGAAGTCATTTAAAAATCTTAAGAAGCAAATTTTATAATAAACGCATGTGCGACTCAAATTTTATAATGAACAAAAGTGTGCATGCCAAACATAAGAAATTTATTTTCTTCATCAAACCAATTCCTCGATATTGAACGAAGAGATCAGCGGAGAGATATAGGAGAATTTTATAAAATATGATTTCACAAATTTTATAACAAATATTTATTATAATTTTTATTGAAAAAAATTACTAATAGATTATCCAATATACTATATTTATTTTCATGATAAAGTTAAATATTATATTTTAAATTTTTAAAAAATTCTTTGTAATTTTTGTTAATATTTATTATAAATTTTAATTTGAAACCATATATCATAAAATGCTGAAAAATAAGAAATTTTGATTAAATAAAAAAAGATAGAAACGATTTTCGTGATTGTTTTTAAACGCCAAAAACTGCATCGTGTTAAAACATAACATTTGCGGAAAATATCAGAAAAACTAACCAACACCTAAATATTACAATTCACTTATTTTTAACTCATACTTACATGCATAAATAAATGTATGTATTTCTTTTTAAAATTCAATCATATATTATAATAATATATATTACAAAACATATACTTTGTTTTTTTTAACACATAAAAAGTATACTTCGGTTTTTCCAAAAATATGTGTGTGGATATAAATAGTATTAATTATGCAAAAGTCAAAGTCGCATGCGAACTTGTCGTGCATGCATTTTGTTAACCTCGATTACAACCCAATTTTAATTTTAATTATTAAGCAATTTATCATTTTTTTAAATCTCTATATGTCGTAAGAGCGGTGAGGTGGTTTGTACGCACGAATGTGCGGACCAACCATCTAGCCGCTCTTATGATAAATAAAGATTGTAAAACTCATTTTGCTTTAATTAGCAATAGGGCAAAGAAAAATATATACTTAAAAATATATATATTGGCAAGATTATATTGTGTAAGGAGAAAAGAAAGCGTAGTATAAATAATATTCAAGACATATTATAAGAATTTAATTATTATTCAATATAACTTTTACATTCGGAATTATATGTCATTGTAAACGGTAGCAAAAATAAAAAAAAATAAAAATAAAACAGTTTTAAAAGACACAAAACGATATGAAGGTTGTTGTTAAACACTAAAACTGTATATGTATAAAAACATAATGTTCACATAATATATAAGAAAATTAATCAATACTTAAATATTACAACTATTTATGTCTATAAAAAACAAATTATACATGCATGCCAACCATAAAAATTAAATAAATTATTATATGTTTTAATATGTTTTCATTTTATCTAGTTATCATATTTACAATTTTTATATAAGTAAGTATTTTAAAATCTTGGTTAATGGCTTTTTTATCTTCAATTTCTATTGAAATCTATAATATTTTTCATTTGATTTATCGTTATTTTTTATTATTAAATATTCATATAATTTTATTATTAATATATAATTAATTATGTACAAATTAAATAGATCAACTTCAATATACAATATTAATTATATATTGAACATATAAAATATTTTAAAGCTCGCACACGGTGCAGACCGATCACCTAGTGTTGAAAGTAAAACCAATATACCCAAATAAAATTAAAAAAAAAATTTTAAATTTTATTTAAAATAGAAAAAGGGTTAAAGTCGTTTAAGCCTTTGATACTCATTGAATATTACGGAGACCAAACAAGACCTAAAACGGAGCGTTTCTTTTCTTCTTCTTTCTTTTGCCTTTCACCGAGCCCCAATTCCCCTTAACGCCAAAATCAAAAATCGAGCATTCGAACCGTTTGTTCCGTTCATCTTTATTTCCTTTCGGCTCGCTCGTTCCTCGTTCTTCTTGACGAATCCGACATTCGAGCATTATCCGACATTCATTCCATTCCGACCGGACGATTTGTTCTTTCTCGGTCATTCGCCGTCGTCGATTCTCGTGATTCCTTGTGTATGAGTTTCCATCGTCGCAGGTATTCGTCCGAAATCTGAATGTCTTTTTCAACTGTCCATTAAATCCGATTAAGTCCCAAGAAACTTGCATTGGTTATATTTTTGGAGTGATTGTTAGGATTCATGTGATGCTCAATTGATTGATAGTCACAGAAAATTGAGGGGTTTCGTTTTTGTTTCAATAACTATTGCACGATTTGGGTATTGAGGTGTACATTTACGTTTGTCTGTCATTGTCTCCTACGAAATGAATACAAAAACTCAATTGACAAAATTGACAAAATTGACAAAATTGACAAAATTGGTATGATGATTTCAGTAATACAAGTCATACTAGTTATAATGTCATTCTTAGTAAAACCAGTTAGACTCATTGTCCAATCACTGTAAATCAAATTCCTCAAATTGCAATGCCGCATGAATTCCTTCTAATTTACTTACAATCACTACGATTCAGCCACAACTTTACATTCATTACCAATCCAGATACCTAATCGACACATGAACCATGCTTAAAAACACCATGTGTATCCAAAATCGAATTCAATCAAATTGGAATCGCAAAACCCTAAAATTGAGGGATTCAATTCATTAGTGTTAGGTGAAATGCAGAAACAGACTTCGATTAGAAACTTGCAGCTTCAATAGAGGCCTCCGACCGGATTGCGATGGCGGCGGAATGAGTGGAATGGAGCTCCAGCTCCAACGGCACCGCGGGTTCGAGAGGAGAGCGAGGAGCTATTTTCGAATTTTTTTTTTTCAATTTCTTTGTTTCATTTTTTAAAAACAAATTTTATAATAAATCTATTAATTGAATTCAAATTTTGAAACAGAGGGTTAATTTCGGATTTTCACTTTTCATTTAAAGGATTAGAACCTACGAGAAATATAGATCATAAAAGAGTATTGTAGATTTTTTTCAAACATTTAAGGGCATATAGATCGTGGCTCTCATCAATGGCAAGGAAAACAAAAACCAACGAGGAAAGGATTAACGAGAACGAACGAGAAAACTGAACATTTATTTTTTTGTGCAACCAACTTAAAAATAAAGTTATCTTTTTCATTTCAATTTCTTTTCTTTTTTCTTTTGTTCTTGTCTTCTCGTCTGAATAAACTGAAAGACAAAATAATAAGCCGTCGAGGCTTTTGAAGCCAACGGGCCCATGGATTTTCATTTATGACAATTTGGACCGGAACGGGAAAAGTAACGGTGCGGTTCGAATATAGTAACAAAACTATAAATTGAAATTGACTATTTTATGTACAAACGAACGCCCATTTTATAGACCTTTAGTCCTTTACTTTAAATTATTTGCGTCCTTGCCCACTGACTATCAATACTGTTCAAGACCATGTATACAATTGGAACACATGATAAAATTTCATGATGTTTTATAAAATAGCATAAAATATCAACATTTAATAGTATTAATCTTATCATGATTTATCTAAAAAATAGTTTTGTTTGTATATATGCATAATTACATATTGAAAAAGAAAAGTGTGATTCTGTTAAATGGCATGGCATTAACGTAAATGTTGTTTTTACATTTATTTTCTGAATTGCAGACTTGGCTTAACCAAATTAAACAATAAATATCTTATTTTCGTCATATTTTTACTTGACGATTCTGAAACGAATGTTGATGTTTTTCGTCTGCAGAAAAAGGAAAAGATCAAAACTTCTGTGCACTAACACAGCTCTGCACAAGTTTTAGTCGTCATTTCCAACTTTTCCCCCCAAAATAACACAACTGGAGTCAATTTCTAAGAATAGAGCATGCTTGAAGTTATCCGATCTTGTTCAAAACGTTGATAAGCTCTTCTAGTTCTCAGAAACAAGACAACACTTGATGCTAGCCCAATCACCGACAAGCATCCCCACCACAAAAACGTTAGGAGATAACAGTCTCGTCCCATACATATAACCGACTCGGTCTTTGACCCAGCCATGCTATGGGATTCATAGACCAAAGCAGCTAAGAAACCGTAGACCAACGATCCTATCGGTATGTTTGTGATGAGTATGTTGTGGTTAACCCCGACGCTGTTGGGTCCAAATAGCTCAGATGTTATCGAAACCGCTGCCGCGAATATGAAACCCGAGCTTAGACCGATTAGAGCTGTTCCTGCTTGTAACGCTGACAAACTTCCTGATGATGCCAACAAGAATAGAGCGATTGTGGTTGGAAAAAGAGCAATGGTTAGCCACCCGGTTCTAGCAAAATAAAACTTCCTGCACAATTCACATTGCAATAACATCATACTCTTCTGACAATGCCATAACCAGAGGAGTAAAAAGGATTTTGTGTAAGGGACTTACGCTCTGATATAGTCTGGTGTTGCTGAAAGCAATCGACCGAAGAATGAGAAGGACGAATAAAGTGTGACAAGAGTTGTTGTCTCCGAGCTTTGTCCTAGAGATTGTGCAATCTGTCCAAGGTTGTTGCTATAGACAAGTCCAATCGTGCCACCGCAAAAATACGCTATATAGTAAAGCCAGAAATCTGATCTGCACAAGAGCAAAGACAGAGGATGTTCTTCTCCAAGCATTCCAAGCTGATTTCTCGTAATGAGCTTATTGCAACAAGATACGTTGTCATCTTCAATGAAACTCTTCTGATCAGGAGTAATGGCTGTTTGCACTCCATCATCGTTTAGCAACTGATAGCCTTCAATAAAGCTGGCTTCGCGTGTGACCATTCCTTTATGCACCTCAAGATCATCAACATCAACAAGAATGAAACCGGAGCCTTCTAAACGGAAACTGGAGTGGACATTGTGCAGATACCAATTACGAGCGTAGACTAGACCGGGAAGGCATAAAGGAAGAATCAAGAGAAGAATAGATCCACCAAAGAGCAGACGAGCCGAGGTTACATCAGAAGTCTTTGAACCAAAGAGAAGCAGATAAACACCGTTCAAAACCGCTAATAAGTTAAGCAAGAGAAACATGAGAGAGTCTCTACGAACTCCATCTGGTGAAAGAGGTTCAAGAGGTGGTTGGCGAAGAATAGGGATGAGAGCAGCGAAGGAGACAATAAGAGGTATAAGGGAGTTTAAGAGAAGATATAGCTGTGTGGAAATAGGATTAATCGCGTTGTAAGCAAGAGTGTATAACGCAGCACTTACGCCATTGAAGCTCACTGTGAGGGAAAGTGCAAGTGATCTGTTTGCAGGGAAATTTCTGATGCAGAGCACAAAGCAAACTGTGTTAAACCAACAGATACTTAGCCCAGCTAGCAAACAGCACAGAAACACCTGCCACAACATCACAAAAACCATACTTAGTCGCAAGTTCGACCCCAAGAAGTATCAGAGACAATGTCACTTTTGTAAGAATCAAGAATTATATTAAAAAAAAAAACTCCTAACAGAATTTTGTATTTGATCACTATCTTCTCTCCAAAAAGTTAATCATTCCTCCCAAAAAAAATCAAAACTTTTTACAGTGACTAGGCTCAGTGGAAGATAATTCAAATCATTTTTATACAGCATTTTTTGGCTAAAAAATCAATATTACAACTATCACATGACAAAGATCCTCCAATGCTACTCATCAGAAAATAATAATTCAGAATGCAAGAAAAAATACTATTTAAATGATTACACAGCATGAAGATCCGATCACAAGAAACAATAAAGATTCTCGAGATAGTAGTCATCAGATCCCAGACAAAGCCAACACAGGCCAAAGAAAATCACGTGCGACCAAAAGGTCAAATGAAAATTCACTTCTGAAATCTGAACTACCAAATCGACCAGTCAACCATCAACGACTTTTCGTCCAAACTTCCAAATCTTGATTTCGTATCATTAGCAACCAAAATAAATAAATAAAAACATTTTTATCATAAAATATGAAATGTCATAATAAGTAGGTTAAGATGAAGTAAACTACTAAAAAAACCTCTCTGATTTAAAACATTAACTCACAAACAACACTGAAATAAAATGGAATACGATTGATATGATGTTCTCAGTCTTAAAGCGATAGAGCAATGATACTACATTAGTTGATTACTTGTAAAGCTGAATAAAAGTCTAAAATGATTGATTTATATATTAAAGTGATTCTCTATAAAGCTGAAGAAATCGGATGTATATTTTTCAACAATACAGACTAACTATATACTAAATTAATGATACTACCAATTATAAAAAACGATTTCGAATTTTCTGATTTGGTTTTTACAATTTCCGTCATGAACTTTGTGGAATCGTCAAATTGATTCACGATAAAAACAACAGAGACATAGAATCTGCTCAGGAAATTGAAATGTTGGGGAAATATTTTTACCAGAATGTACGGCAAAGAGATAATGTTAGTGATGACGAGCCACTGAACACCATAACCAACGAAACCCATTATCGCCGCCGCGAAGAGAACCGTCCAGAGAGGGAAATACAAGAGTGCTAATCCCGATGACCAACCGAAAACCTTCCCGAGATCCGAAGCGACGGCGAGGTAGTTCAACTGCACCTGTGAAATCCCTAGAACCGATTTCAAATCCGACGAGTACGTCGAGAAATCGAAATTCGTACCAGTGAAAGCTTGAATCCAGATCGTCGCCACCAGGATCATCCATTTCCGCGACTGTCCCGCCATCTCTTTCCAACGTCTCTAACAATCGCCGACGTCGATTCCTAAATCTCCGGAGATTTTTGTTTGTTTGTTTTCTCTTTCTCTCTATTCGATGTGTTTGTTTGTGTGTAAGCGAAGAAGCTTCGCTGGTTTTAGAACCGAGAAAGAGGCCCAAAAAGAAACGAATCATATTGGTTCACGTGGCGGCATCTTCATACAAAGTATAAACCGAGTTGGAATCGATTTTTTTCGGTTTACCTTGTTGGTTTGATTGGTTGTTTCATAGATTTCGGTAATTAAAAACAAAAAGTTAAAACCATGCAAATCAAAATAGGTGAAATCTTATTACATTAACTAATAGTTAATTACATGCTCCTTATTTATATGTATTGAGAAATGTTTTTTTTTTTTTGGTAAAAATTTATTGAGAATTTTTCATTAAATGTTCACCAATTTTTAACAGTTTTTCATCAAAACATATATAATTTTCATCAAAACATATAAAATTTCCATGTTTTAAAATATACAAACTAATTGTCTTGGCCAGAAAATACACAGAAGCAAATGCTATTTTCCATATGAAACCGACAAAACTAAAATTTATTGATTAGACCTTTTCAAATCTATGTTGATGGCAGAATTTTAAAACGAAACTTGTAAAATATAAGTATGTAAAATTTAAGCAATAACGTACGATATAATATAGATACCTTCTCCAACACTCCACCATAAAACAACACAAGTTACACAACTAATAGAAGCTTGTTAGATATATATAACATTAGCCAAAAGTGGAACAAGTTTACCAAAAAAAAACAAGGATTATGATGAATCGATTCCTACGTTCGCTTTAAGAAAGCAAAACGGTTCCCTACATAGATAGAATCAAAGAGGCCAACTTGGCATAAGCCAGAGAGATCCTAAGACATAGCACAAGCTAATACATACATTATTTGGTTCCTAACACATATTGAGTATCAGACATTAGAACCTAGTAACCTACCATTGGCTGATGGGTTCACGAAGGGTTTAGTCTCATGTTTAGGAACCAGAAGATCCACACCTGAACGTGAAGCAGCAACGTGAAAAGATGTAGCTTTTGGATTTGATGAGGAAGTGTTAATTTCTTCCGCTGCTTCAACAGAGCAATGAAGCACAGGTGGTGTTGAGTTTACTCTCTGAAACATGAGCTTGGCGATAAGGTCCCCTGGAAGATCAATGTCGAGTTTATAATCCGCCACGAGTTCGACAATGGCTCTCAATCTTCCAACATCTTTGTTTTCAGCCTAAGAAATGAAACAAAAGATAGATTGGTGATCTCTAAATCAGTAACCAAAAAACATCAATGAAACAGAAGTTATAAACACATGGGGAAGAACCAGTTCTTACTTTCTCCAAGGCAGAGCGTCTTAAACTGGTGATCTCTTTCATTAAGAGAGTTGTGGCTGAAAAGTCTTTAAGCTTCAACAAACATATAATTCGGACAGCAGGAATATATTGATGATCCTCTATGAGATCTCTAACAAATTCTGCAAAAGATAAACGAGTTTTAAGACCTTATACTTCATGATTCTTCTTTTTTTGTGTATCAGAAATGTTTTAGAGCCTAACCTGGGATCTTGCGTTTGAGACCAAGCAAGTGAAAGAGTCTTGGACCTTGTTTGTAATGAAAAACAGACGTGGCAAGTAGAGCAGTCTCTTCTTCATTGATCAAACTCCTTAATTCATATGCCACGATGAATAACAAAAAAGCCAAAGCCTCGAGAGATGATCTTGGAGCTTCGATTGTTATCATCCCTTTCCAGAGAGTTGCCACCTGTGTAGCCTTCAGCAGCATTTGAGACTTGTCCGATCCTCTGATTTCTGCGAGCTCCTCAAAAGACAGAACTAAGTTATTCACGACTGAATCTTGCAAACCCAAGTTTTGTCCTCGACGAGCATCCCTAACTTGTCGCTCCACTAGATCCAGGACAAATTTTGCCGGATTAGATAAACCTCTAAGATAACTTGACACTTGATGACGACTGAGAGAAGCTGATGAGAATTCACGAAGCATGACAGCATCTCCAGACTCTGCTGCAATAGGCTGCTGCTGCTCGCGCTTAACAGGCACACTGCTCCTCGCTCTCAACTCTGTCTTCTCCAACTCAAGTTCGTTTTGAGTGTTCTTCAGTGATGTCTTAAGCTCAACGAGTGTCTTCTCTTCTGACTTGATCTGGTTCCTTAGCAAATCAAGTTCCTTTTCTTTCTCACCAGCTTCGATATCTGTTGCTTCAATCTTCTTTTGGATCTCCCCCAGCTTCAAGGTCAGAGCTTGAAGCTCGTCTTTCTTCAGTGATGTCCTAAGCTCAACGAGTCTCTTCTCTTCTGACTTGATCTGGCTCCTTAGCAAATCAAGCTCCTTTTCTTTGCCACCTGCTTCAATCTCTGTCGCTTCAATCTTCTTTTGGATTTCCCCAAGCTTCAAGCTCAGAACTTGAAGGTCGTCTTCCATCAGCTCAATATCCCGAGACCTCTTCTCAGCGACCATGTCATAATGGTCGTCTAAAGTCTTCAATATCTGAGACGAATCAGCTTTTAATTTCTCCATCAATAGGTAGAGTTTCTGTCTCTTAGAAACAGTAACTGTAAACTTGTCTTCAACACAAGTATCCTCCATCGTAGGTAACCAAATGGATTCAACAGCAATGTAAGTGAATCTTTTAACCTGCAAATCCCAATTTCAAGAGAACAAAAAAAAAAAAAAAATCGATTATAATGGGAAACAATGTTCTGAAAAAAAAAAATCAAAAAATCAATGGAAAAATGCAGGAAATTAAACTGTTAGATCTAAAGGTCTCGAGAAGCAAAACACATTCTAACAAAATCAACCACACAGGACAAAGAAGAAAGCTTTCTTCAGGTTCAGAGAGTACGGACAGAGAAAAAACCTAGAGAAATGTAAGGGGATAAACCAAAGATGGAAAAATTAACAAGAAAGTCGAAAATAATCCAGAAGCTTAAAGATAAGGAATAACTCAAACGAGGTCTCAGTGATGAATACCTTGAGAAAAAATATCAAAAACCCCTAAATTGGAGTGAAAGTAAGGCAGAAAAGAAAGAGAGATAAAATGCAGAAAAGAAAACAGAGAAGAGATGAGACGTACAAGAGAGAACGTAGGAGTATCTCGCGTGTAGTGACAGTCTGTGATTCTGCAGGAGGAAGAAGACCAAAAGAAGAAGAGTGGCGAAAAGGACAACCATGAACGGAGCGAAGAGAAGTGACGTTGTTCAAGAATCAATGGCTGGCTTGCCTAAGTGTTGAACATAAATCTGAAAAGCCCCCCGTTATGTTTGGGAATTTCTTTTTGATTTTTTTTAAATAAAAAATATACATAAAGTCTTTTAACCCCTTGATAGAATTTAAAAATTACAGACCCAACCAATTATTATCTACCCACATCCGACCCGACCCATCCATTCATTAAACCTAATTTTTCTTCTTTTTCTCCTTTTCCCGTCGCGTTTCTCTTCTACTCATCTCTTCCTCGACGAATTTTCAATTTTCACACAATCTATCTGCTCTCATTCTCCTATTTTCGATCAGATTGAGCATCCTAATTCCAATAATTGCGCACAGAAATTAAGACGAAACTCGAATTTGAAAGAGGAGATAGAAATCGAATGTGATGTTGAGTGTTGAGCAGCATGATTCAGATTTTGACCTTCTTCAATTGCGTTTAATTAGAGTCCTCTCTATCGTCTTTTGCATCTTCCAAAGGTATAAACTCTTAATTTAAATCGCATTGATTCATTACAACCTCAACAAAAATTGGAATTTCTACTTTTTGAGTTCACAATGGAAAATCGCATATTTTTGGTTTCTTTTGTTCTTACTGAGGAATTGATTTGATTCTTGTGTTAGTCTTTAGCCCTAAGAATCAAAGCTGCATCTTTTTTTATTCTTTTTCTGGTTTTTCTGCCATTTCTTTGAATCTAAAAGAGATCATACTTTTTGTTCCTTCAAGCAATAGAAAAACTCCGTCTTAAGCCTTTAACTGTGGAGATTCAAGACACTATGATGTGCTTAGACATTAAATTCACCATACTACTTATTAGACTTAGTTAGAGTGAGACTTTTCATCTTTTTGTTATGTTCAATTGTTTGCAAATTTTGATGATCTTCACTATGCTTATGATTCCTATCTGTTACAAAAGGCACAAGATTTGTGGAGGTGAGCCTGCAAATGATGGACCCGACAAGCATGTCCCAAGGTTGTGGCTGAAAATAAGTGATAATCTATTGGTTGTGTTTGAGGAATGGAGAGGAGACCCTAACTTAATCTTGTTGGTGAGTAGTGAAGTGGAAATCGTGTGTGCAACTGCAGATATCTATGAATGGCAATCAACACTGGTGAATTACCAATTGCATGCTTCTTGAAAAGTTAATAAACTGCTGCATTCCAAAGTGTATTGGTTGTTTTTGGGTTTGTAACGTGTTCTCTTGAATCTTTCACATATTCTTTTGGTATTTATGTACTATTAGATTTATTAGGTATTATTATTTGTTTATTAGGTACACAACTGGATGTATTAAGAACAACTTAAATTCAGTATTAATGGAATTATTTGGTACAACTAAACTTTTAAATGAATTTAAAAAGTTGTAGAAAAAAATAATTTAAAAAGAAAGTGTGTTTAAAAAATAGCGCCATCAAAAATAACATTAAAAACGAATTAAAAAAACACGTGTTAAAAAAGGGCAAAAAAAACACTTGTTAAAAAACGGTACCGTCAAAAATCACATCTGAAAAAAATCAACTAATTTTTTTCCAAAGAGTTGTATGCAAGTGTTCAGTAGTACTGAGATGCACATAGTTGTATTTTAACACTTTTTATGATTAATTAGTTAAACAATATTTTAAATTAATTTTTTGTAGTTGTACTTACGATAGTAGATAATTAAAACGCATTTACTATACTTTCATATAATAACATGTGTTAAATTATTTTGTTTGTTTGTTTCACACAACAATGAGGTTAGTATTTACACATTAACCATAAAAGTATAAGGTAGTTTTAGTAAAAATAAGATGTTATGTGTCTAGTGAACAAAAAAAATATTTGACTAATTTAGATGTCTCATAAAACAAAGTGGATTTATTATTTACTATATGAAATATATATTGGGGTAATAACCTTGTTTTATGTTTTTTATTTATTAATTGCCCTATATCTTAGTATTACGAGTTGTACTAGTTGTCTTATATCTGTAGATAGAATGAATTTGAATTAGCGAACAATTCTTACGATTCGTTAAGATTAATTATGATTCATACTTATCACTACAAGGGCCTAACAAATTTAGATAGAAGAAATTTGTAAATTTAAAGTAAAATTTCTAAATTAAAAAGAAAGATTACAATTTACAAAAAAATGAATTTGGTTTTATAGAGCAATCAAATAACAAAATCGTTAATTTAATCATAAACCCAAAAAAAAAAATTGATCTAAAGCTGAAGTTTTAATGGTGAGAATATTTTTGTTGGAGAGAGTGTTTTAATGGCGAGAGGAAAGGATTCGTTGGTGATGTGTGATTGGGTCGGGTCCCACACCCTTTTTCTTGTTTAATTCGAGCTTTAATGTGATTGGCCGAAATGTTTTTTCTTTTTTTTCAATTAAAATGTATTTAAATAATATAATATAGAAATTGATTCATTAATGGTAAAATAGTAATAGTATATTTCACTAAAAAGAATGGGACCCACGAGGGGTATGTAGATTAAATGGGGGTAGAGTAGATTTTCTTCTAACTCTTAAGGGTATATCAGATATTGGCTCGTTGTTCAACCTCTTTTTAGAAAGAGAAAAAGACCCATTGGGCTCTCGTCCAATTAAGTTGTTAAAGTCCAAGATATATTGGTATATTTTAAAAATATATAGAGGATTTACATTTTCAGTATTGTTTAAAATTTAAATAATGATTTTTGAAATGCTTTGTTATAACGTTTTTTTTTTTGAAAATTTACTCTCTTTTATTGTTATAACTGACAAAAAGAAAGAAAGAAAGAAAGAAAAAGCAAAAAAATTGCTTTGTTAAAAACATTGTGCTATATATTCAAAACTTTTTTGCCTCTTACAATTTATATTTGTATCTTAGAGATTTTTAAGTAATTCAAAACCTATTTTAAGGCCTAGACTCTTAATTGATTGAAAAAAAGAGGTACCTCTTATAAAAAAAATCATCTAAAACAATTGTTTCAGCTAAGAAACATTGTAAATATATATATATATATATATATATATATATATATATATATATATATATATATATTCTTTTTTTTAACTGTGGGACTTCTAGATCTCCGGCACATAATCTCCTCTAGTCCTTGGAATCAGTTTTTAGATAATCTAATTTAAAGATTAATCTTTCGTTCTAAAAAAAATTTGAATCCAAAATATAAAGGAATCAATTCCCTACTACTAATAGGCTACCATTTCTTTGGTAAAACATTGTAAATATGAGAACCAAAAATAACATATTATTAAGATGAATATATAAACTTGACGGTACAAGAATACATATTAGAAATAGCTCTTTCTGTTTCCGTTTTATTCAGGAAAACAGTTGAAAACAAGAAATGGTGTTAAACCTTGCTGAAGCTTAACGTGAAACTGAATTATGAAAAGGAAACAACAACGTAGATAATAAGATCATCCGACAATGGGACGATTTACGACCGGACCGTTGGGGCAATTCTCGCTTGGAACATAGAGAACGACACGGTTGCAACAATTGATGGCTGGTAGATAAACAACACCTTGAGGGTATATAAAAGCAGTCACATGTGGATTATCACTTTCTATTTTTTTCTTTGCTTCGAGTCCACTCACTCCTCTTAGCTCTGGCCAATCCACCTTCAAACCTGCACAAACCAACCACGAAATGTTTAATCTTTGGTATTATATATGGTATTAATGTTTGTAGAAACATATTTGGTAAATTAGGGTTTTTGCACTAGGTTTCAAATTCATTTCCCTTAGAAAATATAGTAGACCGTTGTTTGGGTCATCAAATCAACTTATTTTTGTGTGGGTTTTCAAAATCTCTACAAAGAAAATGGAATTTTTTTTTATTTCGTAACTTTTTTTTTATTTGGTAAATCGTCGTGTACGTTTTTATACAAGGGAGCATATATTACAAATGATTATGGGGTGTTCACTCTAGATAAATGGGTCTGATTTGATCCAAGTCCAACCCAAAACTCGTCTTATAAGTTAAAATAGTTTTATTTAAATGAATCATCGTATGTAGAAAAACTAAAAAAACATATAGATGAACAGTACCTGAGAATCGAGATTGGCATGCACTACCTGCGCAATCACAGAGTTCACATCTGGGACCAAGGATTGGACAACTGTTTTGCATTTTGTGTTTTCTCTTTCGTCAGATTTTACTTAGCAAGATGATTGATGATCTTGTAAATGATATTCTTTTGATTCAACGTGTATTGATCAATATATAGCAAACAGATATGTAGCCTTACTAAGGAGCCTATCAATGAAAATGCTATTTGTGGTAATAAGGAACGAGTTAATGGTAGCTTATCTCAATTGAAAAGAATAAAGACCATTTTTTCACTATTTTTAGACACAAATCGAAATTTGTCTACATTTTAATTTATGACATTAAATTTGATACCGCCTCACGACATGACATGACGTGAAATAATAAAATAGTAAATGTTTTTTTTTTTTGACTCCGAAATAGTAAATTCCATAATTTTGTCTAATCCCTTTTGTGTCAACAGATTAATTGTTGAATGTTGATAAAGTTAATTCGTCATAAAATGGAAAAATATATTTATATTTGACCATTACGTTTTTGGTATTATATCTTAATTCTTTGGACGCAAATTAAAACAAAAACTAAGAATTCTTAAACAACAACATATTATGTTTTATTTTCTAAAATATTATCTATATTCTAAAATTTCAAAAGTATCACAAAATTAATGCCTAAAAGTCTTCCTCGAAATCTAGAGTAGATAAGAAACCTTAAATGATTAATTTAGTAATTCTTACGAAAACTTTAGGAATCTTTAGTAAACCTAGATTTTTGTGATATTATTGAAGTTTTGTTAAAGTATTGGTGTGTATTTAGAACAAAAAACTTTTATTATCGAACAACATAAATTTTTATTTTGTTTTGTGAACATTTAGACTATTTCTGTAAAAAGTATATCCTACTTTTAAAAACATTTCACTAAGATATATTATACCATCACAATATTACTATTTGAATATATGTGAAACTTAGAGAAAACGAATCCACTTTTCTTTTTCTTTTTTGGTGGATCGGGACCCGAGAAAGTTTTAAAAACGGTGGAGTAAGAGGCTAGGGGCGGAGCTACGTTACGACCTACGGGGTCATGTGCACCCTGTTAATTTTTTATTTTTTTCAAATAATTACATGATAATGGGGTACTGTAGAGAGTCTAGAGACTAGAGACTGCAGAGGTTTTAACAGCTTTTACAGTCAATATTTATCCAATCATACTTTTGAGACTTTAATTAATTTTAAAGTCTTTACAGTTTTTTTCTCAAGTTTTGTTCTTTATTTTCGGTTTTTTGTTAAAGTCACCGAGAATACTTCGAAAAGACTTTAACTTTTAAAAAATATATAATAATATTATTTTCTTCTTTTTTCTTCCCCAAAATAATCAAAATTTTTCTCTAACATAATATAAATTTTATAATAAATAGATTTTAACTAATTAATTATTAATATTTTTTTCTCTTTCTTTTAAGATCTATTTTACCATATAATTGATTAATATTTAAATTTATTTATTATGCATGTAAAAAAGTTTAATAAAAAATTATTTGATTTACATATTTATATTTGTAAAAAATAAATATATATAATTTCTACTTTAAACAAAAATAAAAAATATTTTTTAAAAAAATAAAAAATTACAATATTTAAAAAATAACAGTTTTTATAGTTTTTGTTACCAATCATACTTTCAAAAATATACTATTAAGTAACAGCCACAGTTTTTAAAGTCAAAATCTCTACAACTAAAAGTCTACAGTCACAGCCTACAGTCAGAGTTCTTACCAATCAGGCCCAATGTCTCCCGGCTAACTCAAATCTCATGATAATGTCCCCAGCTAAAAGTTCTCCTAGATCCGCTACTGTGACAGAGGCAATGGCATGAAATCCTCGGCGGCCTTCTTCTTCTGCTGCGTCGTTAAAGGGCTTTTTTTTTGTTTTGGTCAACAAAAGGCTTTCAACCGGCGAACTTTCACATGCGTCGTTAAGGAGATCCGGTTCGCTGGCCAAACGAGCCAACGAGGTCAAATTAAGTTCAAATAAAAACCCATAAGTTCAAATATATTCTGACTATGTTAAAATAAAAACATCACGTGATGTCAAATTAATGTAACAAGGTCGTGAGTCTAAAGTCAAAACTCAAAACTCAAAACCCATATGCTGTCTCTGTATTATTAAACGCGGTTCCGGGTTTTAGAAAGAGAAAACAAAATTGTAATTGACAAATTTATTGAAATCGAGATCTTCCGGGCCGCTTCCTTATCCCTTTTTCTTCATAGTCACTACGGTCTACGGACCCTACCTCTCTTATAGTGTCATTTTACTATTTTGTTTTCCAAAATTCATTAAATTTGTAGGTTAGACATTCTACATCAACATTCATACTAGTTATAGACATATCACCTATACATTATTAGTATATATCAGGTATTTTGTTATTTTCTTTCTTTTTGTTTTAATTTGTTGTTTTAACTTGTTGTTAATATTTAGTTTGTGGAGTTTTGTCGTAAATCTATGTCGTATCGTTATAATCAAAATTTAAAAATAAACAGATTGAATGGATCACCGAAATTAACCTAAAGATAATTGAATCTAATAAAATCGAGTGTATATATATAGTCACAATTTTAGTAGATAAACTTCACCGCCAATGCATATGTGGTATACCATTTAATTCTAGCTCTTTTTTGTGTGTGCTCATACTATTTAATTACAATTACAACCAACTATTTAAAGGATTTGGCTTTTGTACCGAATTATTGATCAATATGTAATACATAATTAATTATTGATGAGATCTATAATCCGTTTAGCGTCAATTTACAGTTCTAACCTAATTGGAATACAATACGAAGATGGAGAATAGAAAAGTCAAGACTTAATAATACTACCATAAGCCATGAGGTCTTGAACATTTGGTATTTCGCATTAACTCGGTTCGGTGCATTTGAAGTACCGACACGACAATACACGTGGCAGATTATTTTCTATTTTCAGAAATAATTTAATGCAATTGTTTAAAATTTTAAAATTTTGAAGATAAATCATCTAAGCGGACCGACAAAAAATGGACGTTAGTACAGTAGTTTTGTTAGATTCCGTCCAGACATAGATTTTGATTTCGATATAGATCAGTACTAGTGTATTTACCTAATACCATACGTATAAAACAAGTCGTTTTTCTTTTGTTTTAATCGGTTATTATTTGGTTTGGTTGGTAATCTATAAAATAATAGAACAATGGAATGGTAGAATGACAAAAATACTTTTATTACCTTCCAATTTTTCACCAATTAATCACAATTATATGGATTTGCAATTTACGGGCAGTCAATTTGTGATATCTGATATGCAAATGAAGATCAATGCGATTCCAAGATTTAATAATCAAAATCAAGAAAATTATGGCATATATAGATTTTCAGTTAATTCATTTTTGGTTAATAATATAACTTTAGGGAGAATTAGCACAGGCTGACAGGCAGTACTTTGACTATATCATAATTTATATTTTGTTTTTTGACAACTATCATAATTTAGATTAAATATAAAAAAGTAGATTCATAAAAACATAGTCAAAGTATACATATATAGATATATATTTTTAATGAAATTTTAAATTTATTGATCATCATTTGAGAAAATTTACAAAAGAATATTACGTAAAAGCACTAATTGTTGAGTAATAATAAATAAAAATAGAAACAATAGCATTGTAAATCAGACCGTGTTTCAAACTTCGAACCACCGTCTTTAAGCTTGTGTGGATATCAAAAGTGCAACAAGACGATCCTCTTGCAAATGACCTTGTAGATGAGACGGTGCAGCTGCGGAACTGCTAACCAATTGGTGCGGTGTCGCTGAGCATTACACTCTCGCCAAATATGGTAAACTATAACCAGGGGCGGATTTAGGACTCTAGTTAACCCGGGGCACAACTTTGTTCCTTATATCTAAGTTAGATAATCTAACCTTTAGGTTTTAATTAACTACACAATTTTTATAAAAATTATTTAAGCAAAAAAAAAAAAGAGACGGGGGCACATGCCACCGTAGGTCTTCATGTGCCTGACTATAACTTGAAAAAAATAGTCGAAGGAGGATTAAGTCCATTGTTCCAAAACGTACAGTGATAATAAAATCTAGAGTCTCTTCCTAATCCAGAGTGGCAGAGTTCCCAAACAAATTCACTGCCAGATCCAACTATAACGTGTAAGTGTAGGGGTAAACAAAGTATAGGTGGTCTCGTGTCTCATTACGCTTCCCACATAACAAACAAGCCGATCGGAACCCATATGCTCGCATCATATCTCATGTATATTTTATTTTTTTTCATTTCTCTCATTTCTATATTCTTTTGTATTCTGTAGTCTTAACAGCTAGAGCATGTTCTGTTTGTTAAATTTACGAAAATCTTATTATTTTATAGTAGAAATTTAAAATTGCAACTCATAGCATGTTATTTTAAAAACAAAAAAATTGCATGCATAATATATAGTTTTAAAATATACGTTAAAATTAAACTATACATTTGATGTGGAAACACAAGTAAACAAAATATTTTGAGGAAATAGAATAAATATTTTTTTTTCCTAAAAAGAATAAACATTTTTTCAAGATAGATTAAACATCTGAAAGGCTGAAAGCTGAATAAAAAGGATTATGAATTAGAAAATGAATAGTAATCGTATCACCAAAAAGATAGTTTCCTAAAAAGATAGTTTCCGACTTCCGTGACCTGGCGAATACATGAAAGAAACAAAAAAAAATGGTTATTTTATTAAATGAAAAAAAGAAAGAAAAAATGGTATTTTCTTTGAACGTGTGGTATTCTGTATCCATCTATATAACAGAGAAGACAGCAATGGCTTTCTATGAACTTCTAAACCTTACTCTTGAAAACTCCTCTTTTACACATTTCTCTACGTGAATAAGAATCTGAAGAGCCATTTTCTCGAGGTAAAGCTTTCTTCTACACATAAAAATGAAGTAATTTCATTCAAATTTCTTAGATATTTCTCAGTTCTTCCATTTTTTGGATAATAATTTCTTCCATCTTGGTCTACGAACGAAAGTTCTTCCATTCCGTATTTGATATAAACTCAGATCTTCCACTTTGGATAATAATTTCAAAGTTTATTAATGGTTATTCAGATTTTTACTTGTAAATTGTGACTTGTGAGTAATCTTTGGAATTCATTGGCAAAAAAGAGAAGAGAATCTCTTTAGCAAAAAGAAAAAGAAAAAAAGAGAGAAAGTAATCTTTGGAATTCAACCTAGTATAGCTGCAGTCGTATAATATTAATGCAAAAATCTTACAATGTTTGGTTTCAATCTTATTGTTTCACTACTTATCCAAAAAAAACTCTTATTATTTCATCAAGGCAGTGATTTGTTTTTTTTCCAAAATAGTAGGTCCAACAAATTCATTTTTTTGTTAACCAATTTTTTTTTTTTTTTGAATTTACAAATTATATCCAAATCGAATTCTCATTATTTTCATGATTCTCATTTTGCCCCTCCAAGACGCCGTGAATTTCGGTCTGTTTAAGTTTGGCCTATTAGGGGGTATTTTCGGATTACTCTGTATTTTAATTAATTCATTGTTCATAGAGCTACCATCTAAATAGCATTCAATACAAATGCAATCGAAAAACTAACAATAATAACTTATTCTTGTAATAGATCGCGTGTACTATTGAGTATTGACTAACGAGAAAGTAATTATTCCTAATATTATGTTTTATATTTTTCGTACACATAGTAATATAAAATATTTTTCGGTGGACTACACCCATCGAGGTAACTATTACAGCCAAATAAACACACTGACACACATGGACTGGTCATGTTGCTCCCCGACTTTTTTGTGCACCTATGGACCAATGGTGATATTTTAATAATTTCTTAATTCAATAAGTTATTACTTTCAGACGCTGTGGATAAAGAATGGTAATAATATTCTTGGTACACAACAAAAGTTAGCCATATATATATATTTTTTTTTTTTGAAAAGGGCATAGTTAGCCATATTTTAACACCGTTTGTTAGTAAAAACAAATAAATAACACAATTACGATTACTTGAGATCCGATTACATCGCATGATCTATCTCTAAGCTTTTGTTAGAATCATTCTCTGCATTGTTTGGGAAATAGTTTAACATTCTAATCAAAATTTGTCACCATTATAGCCACAACAAGATTATTTTAACTAATCTATGAATTTATTACAGAATGGCGAAGCTGAAGCAATTATGGTCAAGTCTTATAATACTAGCCGTGGTGGTGATTGGAACCGGAGCTGTACCCATCACATATCTTGAATCGGCTGTGGCTAAAGGAGCCGGTACGCAATTTTTGTTTCTTTCCATCGTCGCCTGAACAGTGACAAATTTTAAACCTAAATATAGTGCAACCGAGTTGGAATAAGTAGAAATTTACTGAAATTAATATTTTTGATTAAATATATATAAAATTTTGGAAAAAAATAAATCAAACCGAACTAAACCAAATTTTTTGAGACAGAGATAAAATAAATTCAGTTTTAGTTCAAAAGTTTGGACTAAAACTTAATAATTTGGTACAAACATAACATCGGATTATTATTACTATTTTTTTATTCGTCTGGAATATTATGAGCACAATTACAAAGATAATTTTTAACGAACAATTTATCTATTCTACTAAGATACACAATAGATATGCAGACCCACCACGAATAGCATCACCACGAATAGCATCCGATTATTTTTGTTTGGTAATACATAGTTATGTTTTCAAGACTTTCCCAATAAACTTGTCAGGTTAATGTTTTTCATTCAAACTCTTTTTCGAGACATATAACTTTAAAATCAAACATTTTGTATTTCTAAATTGTTTCGCATCGAACTCATACCATTTACTAGCCGATTTTTAAATAAATTTGATAGAGAAAAAACCGTTGTTATAATTAATTACTATATTTTTGTAGTGTGCTTGGATGGTAGCGCACCAGCGTACCATTTCGATAAAGGATCTGGCTCAGGAGCGAACAACTGGATCGTTCACATGGAGGTTAGTTGAATTTAATTTCCAAGTTCTTTCTTTAATTATGATATAAGAACATATAACTAAGTTAACTAAATATATAACTATGTGTGTACTAGGGAGGAGGATGGTGCACTGATATAGCTACATGCGTTCAACGTAAAAGTACAATGAAGGGTTCGTCTAAGTTAATGAACAAAGACTTCGGTTTCTCCGGTATCTTGGGTGGCAAGCAAAGCACCAATCCAGGTTCTTAACAATTTCTTTTTAAACATTTGTTTCTCATATTTATGATGCAATATTAATGAGATTAAATTGGATTTGGGTTTCTTGCAGACTTTTATAACTGGAATAGAATCAAAGTTCGGTATTGCGATGGTTCATCTTTCACCGGCGATATAGAAGCCGTTGATCCGGTAATTCACCATTAACCTTAATTCTTTAAAATAACGGATTTATCGATCCTTGTAAACGTAAATAATTTATAAAATTAGTGGATATATTTTAGACATTATATATGTAAATTGCGTAACATTATATGACCGGAATTTTTTAAAAATTCAGGCGAACAAGCTGTTCTTCCGCGGCGCTAGGGTTTGGCGTGCGGTGATTGATGATCTTATGGCTAAGGGGATGAGTAACGCTCAAAACGTAAGAAAACTAAATCAAATTTTACTAGTGTTTTTAAAAAAAAAAAAATTATTACTGAGCTTTTTGGGATTGCAAATGTTAATTGGTTGTATCAAATTTTCAGGCGATACTTTCCGGTTGTTCAGCCGGAGCATTGGCTGCGATTTTACAATGCGACCAATTCAAATCTATTCTCCCGAAAACGGCTAAGGTCAAATGTGTTTCCGACGCCGGTTTCTTCATCCACGGGTAACATTCATAATCTTGATGTTTTACAACTTAAACACCCTAGAAAACTAAATAATAGCTTCTTAATTTTGATGTTTTAAACAGTAAGGATATCAGTGGAGGATCTTACATCGAATCGTACTACGGCAAAGTCGTAGCGACCCACGTACGATCTCTCTCTCTCTCTCTCTCTCTTTTCCGACCACATTTCTCTAAAACATTAGAATCTTTCAGTAGCAGCTAATCTTGATCACTATGTGCAGGGATCTGCAAAGAGTCTTCCTGTTTCTTGCACCTCAAGTATGAAGCCAGAATTGGTAAATCTCTATTAAAGCATCATTGATGTAGAGTTTTTGAGCGTCGGTTATATCGTATAAACGCTAATGTTTGATCGTTTTTCGCAGTGTTTCTTCCCGCAATACGTTGTTAAGACCATGCAAACACCGCTTTTCGTCATCAATGCCGCCTTCGATTCTTGGCAGGTTCGATTTTGATCTTATTACGGATTTTTACGCGTAAGTATTAAACCGGCAAATTAAATCGAGATTTGACTCGGAATTGAGTTTTTCTTTTTTTGTTTTGCAGATCAAGAACGTTTTGGCACCAACCTCTGTTGATAAAAGCAAAGCGTGGAAGACTTGTAAGCTTGATCTTAAGAAGTGTACATCCGCTCAGCTTCAAACCGTTCAAGGTACATATATAAAGAAAATTAACTAAACCGGCTCTGGTTTGATGTCTACTTGACTAAACCGATTGGTTTATTATAATCTCTCAGGGTATAGAGACCAAATGTTGGCTGCGTTGTCACCAGTTCGAGCAACGACGGCGAGTGGATTGTTCTTAGATTCGTGTCACGCTCATTGCCAAGGCGGAAGTGCCGCCACTTGGTCCGGTGCTCAAGGCCCCCAAGTCGGGGATACGGTAATTAACCACTCGATTTTTTTTTTTATACAAAAGACAAAATGAAAAAAATATAGAGAAATTTGGAATTCTAAGATTTTTTGTGATAATTTTCAGAAAATGGCGAAAGCGGTTGGAGATTGGTTCTATGAGAGGAGTACGTTTCAGAACGTAGATTGTCCACTGCTGAACTGCAACCCTACTTGTCCTGCTGTATCTACTGAAGACTAAAATTTATATATTGGTTTTTAAAATTGAAATAAATTTATTCATCTTTGGAATATTGTTCTTGAAATTTTAAATATGATGTATAACTGATAAAATTATTTTTATACATTCGAATAATAAATAGAGTCATTTGCATTGTATTACTTTTACAACTCTGTAAAAAGATGATAATATAAATTTATAAACTATCAAATCTTATATGTTTTTGGGAGCATAAAGCTTCTGACTTTGACCACATTGACAGAAGTTGCAATCCAGAAGCAAATATGCTCATAAAACACACAAAAAAAACATCAGTAAATTTACTTCTTACAGATATGATGGATCAATTAAGTACAGAAGTTTACATTTTCTAAATAGAAAGTGTGAATTTTTTTGTTTTCAACTGTAAGGTACAAAAGAACAAGCAAAAACACAACATTTTGATTCAGTTCCAGCCAAAAACCGATGAATGTTCTTGGTCTCTTGCAGAATCCGAATCTCTAAGACTGTAATCAGTGTCGTTCAGATGATGGATCATGTCTACAAATGTCTCCACGACATAACGGACATACTCTGCATTGCCATCAAAACATCATTAGATTCTCATTTCAGACCAGAAAAAAGCTGAAAAATTGTCGCCACAAATCAGATTCATCATACCTGTGAATCTCTTTAAGCCATTTATCCACACAGGTTCTATGGAACTCATGATGACAAGGAAGTGTCCTTATAGTGTCTCCTTCTTCATACTCCACAAGGCATATGTAACATCTGAAAGATTCCGGAAAACAAAAAGAAAAATATGTTTAACCATAATGTCTCGACTTTCGAGCAAGTAAAAGCAATGGGAATTAGTAGGCATTACTGTGATGAATCCTCGCTTTGTGGTTTAGTATACTGTTTTATAGGTAATAAGTCCACAACGTCGTTAGGTGCAGGAACAGATCCTATTGATGATACTGATGGTTGTTGAGATGATAAGACGACAGATTGCTGATGAATTTCATCAAGAACCTAAAACGAATACACTATAAACCCTTAGCGTACAGAGACAAAGAGTGTGTCAAAAGTTGTAATGGGAAGACATGTGTTAAATTTACCTCGAAGAGAGCTTCAGCTAGCAATACTATCCTTGAGATGCTAGCTCTAGCATTTGTTTCATCGGTTGTTGTTGTTGTTGTTGTGGAACCACGGTTAGTAATTGCACGGCATGTGCAACGACCTGCTTGATCTTGACCTGATAAGACACAAGTCCTATCATGATGATGCTGGCTTGTGACATTTTCAAACCGACTTCCCAATCTTTGAAGAGCACGAACCTGTGAAATTAGTTAGTATTAGATCTTGAGTTGAACAAACACATCAAGGATGAAATCATCTGACGAGTTTTCGAACCTGAGATCTTATTCTCCTCCTTCTTTCAAGGAAATCTGACCGGTGTTCTAACAAACCTTGATACCTCCCATCTCTGACAAGAGGACTTGGCGCCTCGTGATCTTGAATTCCGAATAACGTCCTTCGGATGGTAGAAGCGGAACGGTTCAGTATAGACGTTGAAGTCACAGGAGCATCTTCCTCTGCTGCGGTATCAGCAGAGAAGAGATCAGTGTCGTCTTCTCCCTGATGCGGCGGACGGAATGTGAAATCAGAGAGCGAAGACCGGCGGAGAACTCTGTCCCGGAGTCGTCCAACACTCAGAGTTCTGCTAAATCTAACATTCCGGTCAATGGAAGGTTCCCGAACGACATGTCTCCTATCAAGAACTCCAGCATAAGCACTGTCCATGCCATTAGCTACTCTCGGAGGAGGACTCAACCTACCATCTTCCCCATATCTCATGGCATCAATATCTCTAACTACATTGTCAATCACAGGTATTCTCGGAGACTCGACTCTATCAACAAGCCTAATAGCGCTTTCCGAAGGCGAAGTAACGCCTTCTTCTCGTTCAATCGTTTGACGAGAAGAAGAGAGTGGATAAGTAGTGTTGAAGGATCTTGAGCTTGAAGCTCTGCCAAGCCTAGAGCTTATGTTGCCAGGGATGAATTTGAAATGCGAGAAAACGCGACCTGGAGTGGAAGATTCTTGTATCGAACCTCCAACATGTACACTTGCTTCTTCTTCTTCTTCTTCTTCTTCTTCAACATCAAGCTCGAGCTCATCACAATGTCTTTCGTTTTCAGATTTCTTCTCGTCTTTTAATTCTTTATCATAGCAATCTTCTGCATCTCCTTGATTCATAGACTTCTCCGTTCTTCTCCGTGAGACACTTCCTTGACTCTTCCTCATCCATCCATTGCACACCTGAAGAAATCAAGACTCATGAATTTGACCTAATTTCAGATTTTTTTTTGTTTTTGAACACAAATCAATGAAGATTGCATAAAAAAAGAATTAAAGCTAGACCTGTTCTTCATCATCGTCACTGTCGTGAGAAGTAGAAGATGAAGCAAGACAAGAAGAGTGAAGAGAACAAAGAAGACTCTTTGATATTCTCCTCCTTCCACCACCACCACTCGAAGACGACGGAGGTAGAGCCGTGCCGGAATCTTCTCTCGCCGTCGATGGCAACGACGAGCCTCGACATGATTTGCTCCGCCCAGATCCCATCTTCTTCTCTCAAAGCGAACAACTTTCTGCTGAAATTACATCATTGCCACAATACCCAAAAGCTTCCCCATCTTCAAAAACCAGCCATTCGAAATCTCCAAGTCAAAATCGAAAAATCGGAGCTTTTTCTTCAGATCTTTACATTCAAACCCGAATTCGTCATCGACAATGCAGATTCGAAAGCCCTAATTATTGAATTTCAGATCTGAAACTCGATCGAAAAGGATTTAAAAAAATTGCAAAAGTACCTCGAAAATGCGAGGATATAATGTAGCAACTAAGCTAATGAAGGTTTCTTTATCAAAGAGAAATGCTTTGAACAGAAGGAAACGTTATAGATTTTTTAGGTGATCGGAGTTATCGAAGAAGGAGACAAAGCACCTATCTGCGATAGAGAGAGAGACTTTTACGGGAAGAGTGTGTGTTGATGTTCGAAGGAGAGGGAACAATAAACCAAACTCCCCATTTCTTTAATTTTAATTTTCTCTTCTTTTTTGTTTTCAAACTATTTTAACGTTTTTTTGGCTTTTGAATTTGTTTATCTTTTTCCAATCATAATTGGACTCTATTGTCGACTATAATTGAAAAAAAAAGTTTGAAATGGTCATATTGATTGATCACTAACGGTGGAAAAGAAAAACGTAGCCATAAGCATGAGCCGATCCAGATTTATATTTTAATGTGGGGGGGGGGGGGTTTAATTTTTTGGATTTAATTTAAAATTTGTTATAATATTTAACATTCAAAAACAAAAATTGAGTGGGGGCAATTATCCCATGCAGGCTCATCTAGATCCACCACTGGTCTTAAGACCAATTACATGTTTAAACCAAAAACCAAACCCAATAAACAAAAGTTTATTATATTTTTAACTATACATATACATAATCTAAATAATATATTCATATCGTATGATGTAAATATAAATTCAATATGAGGAAATTCATTTTAGTTCGGCAATTAATCAAATAATTAATTAATATGTTTACCTCAAGACGTCTGAAATTCGATTACTAGATAATACGATTTTGCACAGAATATGCAATCTCTTAGATATGTGTTCGTTTTTGCTATATCTGGTACACGTCCCAAGTTGGAAGGGAATAAAGTTTCGTTAGTTTCAGTCATCAGATTTCCTGAAGCTCATGATCTCATCATGAAGATGTTGCTGCATGCACAGAGATAATAATTCACGTCTTGATGCAAGAAAAGCTCTTTGCCATCCTTTTCATTGGACTGATGATCAGAAGATCCGTTTACTCGAGTTGGCGAAGATTCAATTTTCTGACTACATAGAAAAAAGTCAAATCCAGGACACGGTGAAGTATAGCTTAGAAACCGTTTTGGGAGGTAAGAAAAAAAATTGGCTTACTGGGCTAGAAGATGTTTTCAAAACACACTTCCGTAAGCTGAAGCAAAGACAACCACCGGTGAATTACTCTGCAACAAGCTTTTTCGACTTGGTTAGATTGGTGAGAAACACTTCTCAACACCTTGAGGAGTTTTCCACAGACATGAGGGAACTCGTAGGAAACTCTCCAATGAAAATTCATGCATATTTCACTGCGAAGTTCCCACTTTTGATGGTGGAAGTCTAAAAAATAGTCTCTAAACTCTATGCCAAAGATGCTCTATTCAAATCCTTCTCACATCTAATATAACAAAGTTCTCCTTTCGCAGGCTTTGTTAGGATCAAAACGCAAGATGTTGATCGCACGGTTGCTCCAGCAGTTCTAAGATCCTAGGGAGAGAGGTGGTAATGATAGTCTCTTCAAAAAATTTGAGTCAATGCTCTTATAACTTGAATGTGGAAGTCAATTGAGAAACTTACCTTTTTTGAGGGAACATAGACGTAAGGGATGTTGTTTTTTTTCGCACAAAATCGGAACATGAGTTATGATATCAATAGGAGTTACATTTTCAGCTACAAAAAAAGATAATACGATTTATAGAAAATTTTCAGCATAATATAATGCAAATAAAACTATTTATTGTAGTATTGGATTTTTATAAAACTGAAAGATTCATCCGTTATAAAATTATCCTTTGTAGTTGTTTTTATAAACAAAAATAATAATTTACATGAAAAAACAAATACTTTAATCATTGTTTTTCTATATTTTGAAGTTATTTAAATAAAGAATGAATTGAATCCAAACTGAAAATCAAATCGAAAATTTATTAAATCGAACCAAAACAAAAACCGGAAAAACGAACCGAAACCATATCATAAATCGGTTACTCCTCCTACTCACCTTGTGAAAAAGTGGTATATTTGTAGTTTTGTTTATTACAGTCGTTTTATGTAATTAATCATATTACCTGACGCTCGTTTGTAAATTTATAAAGTTACAAAAAATCTCAAATGTTGAAACCACAGAGAGCAAAAAAAACTTCACGGCGGAAAAAAATGCACACGCTAAACAACACCACCGGTTCACAAGATCCGATCGACCCGAACCCAAATCTCGACCCGGACCAATTTCCCCACCGAAATCACAACCACCCACAGTCTCGTCGGCCGAGGGGGTTCGCCGCCGCCGCGGCGGCCTCGATGGGCCCAGCTGAAAGCGACGTAATCGCCGGAATCGGCGGTGGAGAGACAAGCAGCGGAGGAGGAGGAGGAGGAGGAGGGAAGGGGAAGAGAGAGAGGGAGAAAGAGAAGGAGAGAACGAAGCTGAGAGAAAGACACAGACGAGCAATCACCAGTAGAATGCTCGCCGGGCTGAGACAGTACGGGAATTTCCCGTTACCGGCGCGTGCGGATATGAACGATGTAATCGCCGCTTTGGCGCGTGAAGCTGGGTGGAGTGTCGACGCCGACGGTACTACTTACCGGCAATCACATCAACAAAACCATGTGGTTCGAATTTCGGAACCCTTTTTTCTCTCCAAAATTGAAACTTTTCAAAGTCTCTTCATTTAAAAATGTGAAGACTAACTTCATTTATGGAAAAAAATACCAATTACGACATTTATCAGAAGGAATTAGTAGATTACATATAGCAAAGCGAGCTACTTTAGTTAGGGTTTATAGGAAAAGATGATCAATTTGGTGCTAGATATGTGTTGAACTTCACTATGTTATTAGCTTGTTCTGTTATTAATTGCTTTGAGTTGGTGTTTCTGAAGCTAAGTTTTCTCAGTAGTGATAAACCAATAATAGAGATGGCATCATGGACTTGTTAGGTTTAGATAAATCTTGATTGTTTTTATGCCATCGGACAGATTCAGTTTCCGACGAGATCTATTGAGAGTCCTCTTTCTTCTAGTACATTGAAGAACTGTGCTAAGGCTGCGCTTGACTGTCAGCAGCACCCCGTCCTTAGAATCGACGAGAACCTTTCTCCTGTGTCTCTTGATTCGGTTGTTATCGCCGAGAGTGATCATCCCGGGAATGGAAGGTATACGGGTGCTAGCCCTATCGCCTCAGTCGGATGCGTGGAAGCCAATCAGGTAACGATTGAATACTAGTAAAAGTTCATTGCATTGTTAGGAGAGTTGACTTTGAGCTGGACTTCTTTTTGTCTTTAACAGTTTTGTTCTTCTTTCAGCTTATACAAGATGTTCGTTCCACAGAGCCTCGTAGTGACTTCACAGAGAACTTTTATGTCCCTGTGTACGCCATGCTTCCAGTGAGCTTCTGATGAGAGAACTGTGTGTTTTAAGTGTTCTTTTTACCACTTTTGCCTCCATCCTTGACTATCTTGAGCTAAAGTTCTACACTTTGTCTTTCAGGTTGGCATTATAGACAACTTCGGCCAGTTGGTTGATCCTGAAGGTGTAAGACAAGAACTAAGTTACATGAAGTCATTAAATGTCGATGGAGTTGTAATAGATTGTTGGTGGGGAATAGTTGAAGGCTGGAATCCTCAGAAATATGTATGGTCTGGCTATTGGGAGCTCTTTAACCTTATCAGAGACTTCAAACTTAAACTACAGGTGCGAAATTTCTTTACCCGTAGAGCATTTTCGAATACATCCCTATGTGACCAGACTGTAATCATCGTGGTGAAGAACCTGTCTTTTCCGTACTATCTTAGTAATCAGCATATATGGTATATATGACATGTATGGTATATATGAAGGTGGTGATGGCATTTCATGAATATGGAGGGAATGCATCTGGAAATGTTATGATCTCGTTGCCACAGTGGGTTTTGGAGATTGGAAAAGACAATCCAGACATATTTTTCACTGATCGTGAAGGAAGAAGGAGTTTCGAGTGTTTGAATTGGAGCATTGACAAGGAACGGGTGCTCCATGGACGAACTGGTATAGAGGTACATAGAGAACACTCTCATTGCTCTGAAACTGCTAAACATTTTGGTCTATTATCTGGTATTGGTACTACTATTTAGATTCTTATTTCTCCGTTGTAAAAAAAAATTTGATTTTTCAGGTCTATTTTGATTTCATGAGAAGCTTCCGGTCAGAGTTCGATGACTTGTTTGTGGAGGGGCTAATTGCTGCAATTGAGATTGGTCTTGGAGCTTCTGGTGAACTAAAGTACCCATCTTTCTCAGAAAGGATGGGTTGGATTTATCCTGGTGTTGGTGAGTTTCAGGTATGTTTCAGATTGCTGAACTTTACTTCCTCCTAGTTCTAACTTTGTGACTGATGAACTCTTGAGCATGGTTAAAATTGCGATCTAAGATTTGTCCCTACCGCAGTGTTATGACAAGTACTCGCAAACGAGCCTGCTAAAGGAAGCAAAATCACGGGGATTCGCTTTCTGGGGTAAAGGACCGGAGAACGCTGGTCAATACAATTCTCAACCTCATGAAACTGGTTTCTTCCAGGAACGAGGTGAATACGACAGCTACTACGGCCGCTTCTTCCTAAACTGGTACTCGCAGATGCTAATAGGACAAGCAGAGAACGTTCTCTCTCTTGCAAATCTTGCGTTAGAGGAGACAAAGATTATCGTCAAGGTACAATCTTTTTCTTGGAGCTTATCCTTCAGAATCAGTAATGAGTAATGACCATAAGCAATGAGAGACTCATACGAACAACAAAAATATGCAGATACCGGCGATTTACTGGTCTTACAAGACAGCTAGTCATGCTGCTGAATTAACCGCAGGATACTATAACCCTTCGAACCGTGATGGTTACTCTCTTGTTTTCGAAACTCTGAAGAAATATTCAGTGACAGTGAAGTTCGTGTGCCCTGGGCCACAAATGTCAACTAATGAGCATGAAGAAGCATTAGCTGATCCAGAAGGTTTAAGTTGGCAGGTAATGACACTTTTTAGGTTTTGTTGTTTCTCTGTAGTTTTCTTCTTAAGGCTAAGTTTGGTATATATATATATATATATGGCAGGTGATCAATGCAGCTTGGGATAAGGGACTTCTTATTGGCGGAGAGAACGCGATTACTTGTTTCGATAGAGAAGGTTGCATGAGATTAATCGGAATGGCTAAACCAAGAAACCATCCAGACAGCTATCACTTCTCCTTCTTCACTTATCGCCAACCATCTCCTCTACTTCAAGGATCTACTTGCTTTGCAGATTTGGACTACTTTATCAAACGCTTGCACGGTGAGATTTACCCACACGACACACACACACACACAATCTATCACGCCTATTTGCATTGCCAATTTGATGTTCTTGTAACTCTTGTTTTGTTTCTTTGCAGGAGACATACAGAGATAAACAGTGGATGGAGTCTTTTGTTTGAAAGTTGAAAAACTGTTTATTAAGAAGATTGATATTTTATTTGTAAAACCCCCTACACACTAGAGTAGTTGATGATGAACTAACTTAATTTAACACCTTTCCTTTTGCAAGTTCTTGTGTTGTTGAAAAGAAAACAATAACAAGTCTTCGGGTTTGAGTTCGGTCACCATTTTTTGGGACGATACTAAACCATTAGTCCGAAAGTGTTGCTCCTAAACAAGAAGGTACTTATTAATTTGCAATTTGACTACAAATCCTTTTGACCAGAGAAATTAACCTCTTTGACTAAAGTGTTTTCAGAGAAACCTTTTGACTAAATTGCCCGAATCCGATTATCTTAATGATGCCTTTACCACATCATTTTTTATCGGGTAATTAATACACAACATATATTCTGATCAAATCCAGATGCTTCATCTCTTTTTAATCATTGCATTTGACATTTTAAGATCCAACAACAAAATGAATATCTAAAGGAACAAGAACGAGGATAAAAAGAACAAAACATGTCCTTTTTTTTGGACTCAACGAACTTTTCATTAATCCAAAACATTGGTTTGTCAACCTCAACAAAGGTTTTAACTCATTCTGGCATAATTAAATACAACTTAGGGACATAGTTCAAAAATAGAAAGAGCCTCTCTCCCTTGCTATTCGATCTGCCACAGCCACTCCATTTTCTTCACGTGGTCTGAACTCTACTTTGTGGTTTACGAGACATCTTAATTAGCGTATGATTGATAATTTGATATCCTGGGTCACTGCATTGAGAATGGACCTAGAAATTAAATTGCCCCAACAAGATCTTTTGAATCTGATTCATAAAGATCTATCTACCTGTGGTTAAGGTTGGCTGTGGTTGTAACTGCCTATCTCATGGCTTCTGGTTTTGTCTCTAAAACCGAACGTAGCTTTGGCAGTGCTCTTGCTCCAAAGTATAATCGGTGACACAAACCAGTAATAATCCTTTAGCATGAAAAACGTTAAATTGTATCAAAAAGAGGTAAAACGTACGTAGCGGTATAGAAAAAAATTGATAATATCATGTTTGGTTCTGTTAGTTCTTAACGTTTTTATGATTGGTAATTATTGAAATTACACAGAAAAGCCGATCAAACCCTATAGATCTAAATAAACCATCACAAAAACAAAAACCGAATTAAATACATATCTGTAAAGGAATTGAATTGATCATATTGAATCACATTATCACCAACCTACGTACGTCACTGTACGTAAAACCAATATAAACTCTAAAAAATACTCAAAACCCCTTAAATACATGTGGAAACCATAATTCAATTAGCCAATGGAACAAATTCGAAGACAAGATCTATAGTTACAAAAAAAACCTAGATCCTAAAACTTCCAGAACATGTACATTGCTCTTTACGATTTCAAAATTAAACAAAAGATTCAATCAATCTTTGATGAAAGAATAACGTTTAGGTATTGGGAGAAAAACACAATACCTAATCAAAACAAGTTATGCAATTTTCAACAAAAACTAACATAAACAAGATTTCAATAAACAAGATTTCAAGATTCTATTCGTAAGAGGAACAAGATTGTGTCAGATCTGAAAATTAGGTCTTTTTCACCTCGTACTCCGATTCATTTGATGCAAGACGGGATCTGATCACTGCTCACAAGCCAACCGTGACAAGCCACGTAGCGGTGTCAGCCAATCATTTCCCGCGCTGCATCAAGCGAATCCGAGGCCACCGGTAACTTTATGATCATCATTCATCGTGTTTCTTTCTCTCTTCTCTCTCTCATTGGAAAAGATAAAAGAGAAGAAAAAAGAAGAGGAGCCATGCATGATGTATGGCAAAGATTTTTATCTCTATCAAGTCTTGAGGATACATAAGCGTCCCTTGATGGGCCTTTTATGCACATAGCATACCAATCATGTATCGACACGTGTTTTATGAAAGGTCTTCTGCTTGCCACAAAGTTTCCGAGATTCTATTCCTAATTAACTAGATTTGAGTGAAAAGGACAGCTATGTACCATCACGCGACCTGCACGTGGACATTACATGGGACTCTCACATTTGGTTTTGTCGGTTTAATTGTGTTATTGGTTAAGTTGATTTCATTAGTTAGGTAATTACTCTATTTGTAAACAATACAAGCAAAGATAAACATCTTTATAGTCTTCTTCTCTCTCTTTTTTTTTACCATAAATTGATGATATGCATGTATCTATATATACATTTTATATTCTATTCCAACTTGAGTGAGGGAAAACATTGTATTTAAGTTATTTTAATTTGACAGTTAAACTTTTTTTTTTTTTTTGACATAGCATTCTAAACGGAGAGAGCTTATTTTGGTTTTATATGTTCTTACTTTTTAACTCACAAATTCTCAGTAAATATTATTTATTTACTTTATTATCAACAGAAACGGATAATTAAGTAGATTATGATCGGTATGCACCGTTCATCACGTCAAGGTCAAGGCATCAGAATAATGAAAATCTGTTATTTGTTCCCCTCATCATCATCGTTATTATAATTATTATTATTATATTTATATACGTACATACAGTCTTTAAGAAATACTCGTAACCATTTTCTGAATTTAAAAAATCTAGAAAAACCCATCTCCATTGGCTGAATCTAAAACTTTAACGCATAATGTTTTTATTTTTTAAGCATGTGGGTTATTTTAATACTTTTACGTCGCATGCTAAGAACTTATTTTATTTTTTATAAACTATATGAACAAACTGTATTAAATATAGAGGGAGAACCACGGAATGTTATTAGATCCTAAATATAAATTAAAGAGTCTGAAATAGTGCGATTATATATTTGTAAACATATACACATTTGATCACGTGTAACAAATGCATGCATGGAAGAATCAAGCAAGAAGCTCGAGCCCATTCGTATCTAGAAACAGAAAAAAAAGTCATCATCAATTGAGTAAGTATATTTCTCTCACACTTGATCTTTCTCTTTTTTTTTTTTTTTGTTATTACTGAAAACGAATCTTTTTTTCAGACATCCAGTATAATTGTATAACATTCTTTTCTAGTTGAGAATAAGAAAAAAAATTTGAAATACACGCTGTTGTATGAAATGTGACAAAGTGGATATGAGCTTAATATGAAAATAGAGATCGAGGAAGCTTTGTAATCAAAGTGCATGCATGATTGTGACATGTTACTTGACCTTCAAATTAAGAGTCCCCTTATGAACATCTGTTCAAATCCTTGACGTCAAAAGAAATAGCCAAGCCCAAAATTAAGAGAGAGAGAGTGTTGCTGCAAATACTCTCAAAAGTTTCTACGAACTCCATTTCGGTATTGGAAGAAAAACACAATAACCAATCAAAACAAGTTATGCAACTTTCAACAAAAACTAACATAAACACGATTTTGATAAACAAGATTTCAAGATTCTACCAACATGATTGTGTCAGATCTAAAAGTTAGGTCATTTTCATCTCGGACTCCAATTCATTTGATGCAAGGCGGGACCCGATCTGCTCACAAGCCAACCATGACAAGCCACTTAGAGTTGTCAGCCAATTAATTCCCGCGCTGTGCCGCTGCATCAAAAAATGTAAATCAAATAAGAAATTCAAAAGTAAAAAAAGCCAGCTCCACACAAAACTAGTATTGTCCGAGATCTTAAATGAAAGGCAACACCAAAGGATTAACTTACATTTGACAGAAACATAGGACTCTCTACACGATCCAACTTGATGTCCAATTCCGTCAACCGCCACTTTTTTGGCATTTGTTTGCCTTGAGATCGTAACTCATAAAACAGAACGGGTTAGTGAAACCTGCTTCATGAACAACACTTTGTATATCATATCCCAAAAAGGAGAATAAACCTCTTCTTATGAGAGGTCTTCTCTTCGCCATTCTATGTTTGCGAGATTTTATTCCTAATTAACTAGATTTGAGTGAAAAGGGCAGCTATGTACTATCACGCGACCTGCACGTGGACATTACATGTCTCACATTTGTTTTTTTCGTTTTACTTCAGTTTTTTTTTCATCTGATTTATTATTTTATTATAAATTATAAGAACAATTACAATGATAATTTTTTATCTGATTTTTTTCTCTTCTGATTTATTATTTCGTATTTTGGAAGCTATAAATAGCCCTCTCCTCTCTCATTTTGTAACTAAATTGTGAAGTTGCTAAGTTATCTCATCAAAGAATAAAATAGCTTTCCTCTTCTAAATTTCTCTTTTGTCTCCCAAGTTTTTAAACACTTTCTCCATCACTTATAAAATTTTATTTCCAACAGATTGTTCCCGATCGTCTCTTTTCTCATGTATCTCCAACAGTATGTTTTGATTATTTATTACAAGTATAATTGTTGACACAAAACGGTAATAATTCTTTAGCATGAAAAAAGGGTAAGTACAAAGGTAACGTAGCGGTATAGAAAAATTGATAATATATCAATTTTGGTTGTGTTAGAGCATCTCCAATGAAACTATATTTTTGCCTCTAAACTCTATTTTAAGAGCAAAACCATCTCTAATGGTACTTTATATCTTACTCTGAAAATATAAAACTCTATTTATAACTCCAAATTTAGTTATTACACCATCTCCAATAGTTTACTCTATTTTTTACTCTAAAAATAGAAAAGATGTTTGCACCAATGGTTATCTCTATTTTCTACTCTAAAAAAAGAATATTCCAAGTATCTTTCATTTTTATTTAATTATTATTTTTCTTAAATCATATCATTTTTGTTTAGTTACAAAATAGAAACATATCAAAACTAAAGGAGTCTTTTGTGAAAAAAAGTTTGAGTCTAAAAAATAGAGATCTCTATATCTAACTCCAAATTATAAAATATCATTGGAGATGATTTACTCTAAAAATAAAGTATAATTGGAGATGATCTAAATAGAATTCTCTATTTTTAAGAAAAAAACTTTTTTATTTACAAACTAATCCTTTAATTTTTGATATTTTTTTATTTTATATCTAAAAAACTACATATCTTATTTTTACATTTAAATAAAATTATATTAGCAATAAATATTTTTATGATTAATTAAATGTTTAAAATGAAAATTGAAACATAGCAAACTAAAAATAACATGACAAACGATAAATTAGAAATATATAATTAATACCAAAATAGTTGCCATTAATTTTTTTTTTTAACATGACTCATTCTAGTGATCTAATAATATGACTTAATATTAAAAAAAACTTAACATTACTTTTTTTTATTTATGTGTTGTAATAAAATTTTATTTTTGTGGTAAATATTTAATTTTAATAAAGTCATAATTTTATTTTATTTTGTTAAAAATATAAAATACATGGATAGAATTTATATATTTGTAAACCATCACACAAAAAAAAACCGAATCCAACAAATTAAAAAAAATGAAAAAAAACTAATCGAATTCAATTCTCTTAAAAAGATCCTTCAAAATTTACTAATACATCCTAATCAGAACAAACCAAAACTGGAATCCGGACACCATAATGAACCTTGCCAAATGAGATTCGATTTCGTTTCAGTTTTCAATTTGACTTCTACGGTTGATGAACAAAAAGGTGAACACGAAACTGATTCAAAAATCGAATTAATGTAAAACTCAGAGATTTAATTAAATACATATTTGTAAAGGAATTGAATTGATCATATTGAATCACATCAACACCAACCTACGTACGTCACTGTACGTAAAACCAACATAAACCCTAAAAAATACTCAAAACCCCATAAATACATGTGGAAACCATAATTCAATTGAAGCGGTAAACCTCTTATTGAAGCGGTAAACCAAGCATTAGTTCTTAACGTTTTAATGATTGGTAATTATTGAAACGGTAAACCTCATACGCAGAAAAGCGGTAATTCAATTAGGCAATGGAACAAATTCGAAGACAAGATCTATAGTTACAAAAAAACAACCCTAGATCCTGAAATTTTCGGAACATGTATTACTCTTTAGGCTTTCAAAATTAAACAAAAGATTCAATCAATCTTTGAGGAAATAATAAAGTTTCGGTATTGGGAGAAAAACACAATACCTAATCAAAACAAGTTATGCAACTTTCAACAAAAACTAACATAAACAAGATTTCAAGATTCTATCTCTATAAAGAATATAATGATGTCAGATATGAAAGTTAGGTCATTTTCACCTCGGACTCCGATTCATTTGATGCAAGGCGGGATCCGATCACTCCTCACAAGCCAACCGTTGATATATCATGGTTTTTGCCGGTTTTTGACCATGATATAAGTCTTATTAGAGTCTTTTGGTCTTTTTAGAGTCCTATTAGAGTCTTTGCAGGCTCAGGTACGTTTTGAGAATAATTGGAGATTTTGGAGTATTTTGGAGCATTGTGGAAGAAGTTGCTGAAAATATGAAGTCGGATTGCTGTCGGATGAACAGTGTTGATCGACACCAAATATTTTCAGAAGAAAACGCGACTTTTACAAGTTTTGAAGAAAAGTAAATTGCCCAAAAAGATTTCCTTATTTGCAAAAGTGCCCCAACTCGTGTTTTAACCTATAAATATAGTTTTTCAGCCATTGTTTAGGCAACACACACATTATTTTAGAGAGAGATTTTTAGAGAGCTTTTAGAGAGAAGAATTTGACTCCTTCAGAGCAGATTTGGAACTCCTTTGTTTCTATTAATTTCTTTTATGCAAACTATTTTATTCATGATGTTTTCTTCATTCACCATGTCTGAGTAGTTTTCTTNATTTTGTGGATGCCCTAAAAAATAGGGTAAAGTTGCTTATATAGGTCCAAAAATATTGGCCCCCTCACAAAAAGACAAAATGTGAGTTGGCAACCAAAAGAAGGGAAAAACAGATGGATGGATCGATCCAGGGGTCGATCTGTGGCTCGATCCAGGGTGGATCGACTGGGCTTGGTCGATCTTCGGCTCGATCCAAGGCTGAATCGACTGGGCTTGGTCGATCTGTGACTCGATCCACGGCTGAATCGACTGGTTGGTCGATCTGTGGCTCGATCCAAAGCTGAATCGACTGGGCTTGGTCGATCTGTAGCTCGATCCAAGGCTGAAACGACTTGGACGGTCGATCTAAGGCTCGATCTCTGCCTCATTTCTTTTGGCCGAGCTCCTTCTTGACTCCAATCAATTTTTTTAGCTCTTCTTGTCCATGCCCATTATCCAAACTAGCTCCATGCACACCAAATGACCTAAAAATGATGCAAATATGCGAGAAATATGCAAATGCTAATGCAACATGTCCTAAAACCTAAAATGGGACAAAAACTACAATAACTCTAAGTATGAGTGCAAAAGTGCATGAAAACCTATCCTAAATGAGTGCTAAATATGCGAAATATATGAGTATATCAACTCCCCCAAACTTGCATTTTGCTTGTCCTCAAGCAAATAAGACAAACTAGGAGAAGAAGTTTGAAAATGGGGGTTAAATTTCAAATGTGTTTTTCAAATAAATCAATTTAATGGTCCTTGTTCTCAATCTTAAGATACAGCACACAAACTCTACTCCAAAGAACTTAGCCATATTCATCACATATTGAATTTCAAATCAAGACTTGTCTATTCCAAGCAATCCAAGAATCCTAACCTTTAACATTCATTTATGCTCAAACCGTGAATCATACTTATGCTTTCAAAACCGAATACATTTAGCTAAGAGTCAAGGTTGAGAGATAAAGATGATCTCATTCAAGTGGGTAATCCAAGCAATGGTTTTTCTCAAGAAGGATTGAACTCATGCATAATGCTAAAGGTAAAAGGCAATTGATGCATACATGACTAGACTCTCATCTACCCTTTATGCTATCAATGAACCTAATTCCCCTCTCATTCATTTTCTTTTCAAGCTCACTCACCCTCTAGAAATACCCATAACTAAGCACGCCAAGTACAAACCCACAAAAACTTCATCAAATTCATTCTAGGAAAAACTTCTCCAACCTTTCTTATAGCTAGTGGTATGGTCATGCATTTATTAGCTCCTTTCTTTTCCTTGGATAGCTCTCTTTCTCATATATATATATATATTTTTTTCTTTTATGCACTTGGCCTCTAGGGCTCTTTTCTTTTTATTTTATAAGAGAGCTATCATATTTTCTTTTTAACTTGAGCTTTTTCACAATACAGTTCAAGACCAACCACTTACAACTATGTATCCCCTTTCTTCAAACACCCTTACACCAACTTTTTCTCAAACCCGAATTAAGGTTTCGGTTTTCAGTGACAACACCCATGAACCCAACCCAAATCAAGCCTAGAACTAGCTTCAAGATGCAAAGATAGAATTATATGAGAGCCTAAACATGTCGTCCTAAACCTAACACTTTATGTCAAGTTAAATCAAAAATTTAAGGCCTCACAATATCACACACGAAATTTGGCTTGAAAGGAGGGTAAGGGTTAAGGTGTGGAGTTATATTTAGGCTTACAAGAGAGTGGTGAAAGGAATAAGAAAGCCTAAATATGTATATGTATCCATGTATCCTTTTTTAAATGCACAAGTATGATAATTAAAAGTTCATGTTAAGGTTCCAATTTATAGGATAAGATTCAATTCATGTTTGTTTCAACTTCAAGCCAAGAAAATCAAGATAAATGATCCAAATATGGTTAGAACTTAATTTCATAGTTTGCATAAAGCATCAAATGACTACTAAGTAGGGCCTTGAACCAATTCATGAGCTTAAAACAATTTACAAGGAATTTTTGTATCATTGCCCCCTATGCATATGAATGATGCAATCTATATGCATATGAATGATGCAATCTATATGATAAAATATCTAGACTCAATTCTACAATATTTGACAGTGCAAATGCAAGCTCTATGAATTTATTTTCGAAATTTTTGAAAATTTTCTGATTTTTTTTTTGTATTTATATGTATGCATGAAGACTCAAATATGCCAAAGAAAAATAGGAGCACAAAACACAAAATTAAATCTCTCAACCTCTCTCCCAAACTTAAATTACACAGTCTCTTATGTAATAAAAATTCAAAGGAGACCATCAATCAAAAATAAAAATCAAAATCCAAAAATGCATGATATTTACAAGGTTTTGGAATGGTGTACCTTGGAGCTTGTTGTGGTTAGGGCTGAGATTAAGTAGCTGGGTCATTGTTTGGGATCTCCATTTCCCTTGTTCCTGCTCACACACACTCAAAAGGATAATCTAGAACAAAAATAAAAAGCATATACATAAGGATAGACATGGAATTGCCTCCCAAGTGCGCTTTGTTTAAAGTTTCTTACCTTGACTTTCCTTACTCTTCTTTTTAGGCTGGCTTAAGGGTGAAGTGGGTGGCTGAGGACGTGGCTGGGTGTTCTCCTTGAGGCATGTCCACAGTGTAGATAGTAGATAGCATCTCTTGCACTCTTGCTTCATCCTTCTCTAAATCGGGTGGAAGAAAGACTTTGGCGTTTACAAACGGTTTGGAGCGGCATGTTGTCTCAATCTTATACTCTATAGAGTCATCTTTGAGTCTCAATGAGTGAAGACAAAGTGTTAGTAGGCTGAGCAAGGGTCTTGATCACATGCTTCTTCTTCTTTAGCCTCTTCCTTGCCTTCCTTGCCTTCCTTGGCAATTTCACCAAAATCTCATCCAATTTGGGCTCATCAAACAAAACTTGAGTTGTGGAGATAGAAGCAACTCCTTTACCATTCTCTAATTCCTCGATCTTGGAGGCTAATGTCTCAAGTTTGGATTTAAAGTCCTCTTGAAGACTAACCATGTTGGTATGGATATCATCCAACTCCTTAGCCATTATCATTACGCCATTCTCTTGACCATGTAGGAGTTGTTGTAGCATACTTTGAATGGCATCTTGAGAAAGAGAACTAGGGGCTTGACTTTATTGCACAGAACGTGGGGCTTTGGCCATGAAATTGGCTCTCTCATGGTGTTGCTCATGAGCCAAATCAACTCCTCTTTATTTCGCTTGTATGAGTTTCTCCAAGCGCTCCACTTTATCTTGCAAGTCCTTCCATGTGGAGTCTTCACATGATCTCTTTAGAGGTGTTGTATCATGCCCTTCATAGTAGCTTTCACTAGTCTTGGCCAAGTTCTCAACAAGTAGCTCTCCTTCTTCCATTGTGAGGTTTGTAAAACGCCCTTTGCTAGCCACATCCAATGTCCATTTGTGATCCTTAGCAACTCCCTAATAGAAAATGCTAAGGATTGCTTCTTTCTTGAACACATGATGTGGACAATCCCTAGTGGATCCTCAAAGTCTCTCCCATGCCTCATGAAAGGTCTCATGTATGCCTTGCTTGAAACTCAAGATGTCCCTCCTCATTTGGACTGTGTTTTGTGTTGGATAGAACCTTTGAAGGAAGACTCTTTGAAAATCATCCCAAGATTTGACCAAATGAGATGGTAGAGCTCTCTCCCATTGGTGCGCCTTTTCTCCAAGTGAGAAAAGAAATAGAATGAGCTTGATGCTATCTTTGGGCACACCTTCAATGCTAAACGTGTTGCACAACCTCTCAAAGGACTCCACATGATCATAAGGATTCTCCATTCCATTCCCTAAGAACTTAGAGTATTGAATTAACCTTACAAGGCTTGGATTGATCTCATAGGCAGTAGCTTCTATTGGAGGAGGATGGATTTCAAATCTCAACTCATGATAATGAGGAGCATAAAAGCTCCCAATTGTTCTCTTTTTCGCTTGAACTTGTGGAGGAGTAAATACACGTTCTTGAGGTTGTGGAGCTTGGTGAATGTGTCTTTGGTTGTTTTTCTCCAACACCTCAAGTGATCTTGCTTTTCCATGTCTCTTCTCTTTAGTTTGGTACCTTTGAAAGTATAAGAGAATCAAGGAACACAAGTTAGTACCAAAAGATAAGAAAAAATTCATCATCTTCAAAGGAGATGAGAAAACAAAATAAAAATAAAAACTTAGTCTCAAATAGATTCACAATCCTAATGGTTAATGCTAAACCTCAATGGCAACGACGCTAATTTGATAGTATGATTTTTTAGGTTCAAACAATCAAATTCCTAAAACTCTACTACTCTTGTCATTGTAGTATTTTAGGTATCAATCCAAAGAGGTAGAGATTAAAACACTAGGAATGCACAAATCTATTTAATCTAAGCACAATAAAAGAGAGAAGTTTCTAACAACCTAATTTGAAATATAAACAATGCATAAAATTCGAACCTTGCACAAGTAATAATCTAGAAGGCTTTAAAACTTCAAAAACAAGTACTTAAATTAAAATCAAGGTTTTTTACAAGAAATGAAAGCTTAAAGTTTCTCTACAATGGAGATAGATCTAAAATGGGGAAGGAGGATAAGAATTTTGTGGATGCCCTAAAAAATAGGGTAAAGTTGCTTATATAGGTCCAAAAATATTGGCCCCCTCACAAAAAGACAAAATGTGAGTTGGCAACCAAAAGAAGGGAAAAACAGATGGATGGATCGATCCAGGGGTCGATCTGTGGCTCGATCCAGGGTGGATCGACTGGGCTTGGTCGATCTTCAGCTCGATCCAAGGCTGAATCGACTGGGCTTGGTCGATCTGTGACTCGATCCACGGCTGAATCGACTGGTTGGTCGATCTGTGGCTCGATCCAAAGCTGAATCGATTGGGCTTGGTCGATCTGTAGCTCGATCCAAGGCTGAAACGACTTGGACGGTCGATCTAAGGCTCGATCTCTGCCTCATTTCTTTTGGCCGAGCTCCTTCTTGACTTCAATCAATTTTTTAGCTCTTCTTGTCCATGCCCATTATCCAAACTAGCTCCATGCATACTAAATGACCTGAAAATGATGCAAATATGCGAGAAATATGCAAATGCTAATGCAACATGTCCTAAAACCTAAAATGTGACAAAAACTACAATAACTCTAAATATGAATGCAAAAGTGCATGAAAACCTATCCTAAATGAGTGCTAAATATGCGAAATATACGAATATATTATAGACCTCATATGCCGAAAAGCGGTAATTCAATTAGGCAATGGAACAAATTCGAAGACAAGATCTATAGTTACAAAAAAAAAAAACAACCCTAGATCCTGAAATTTCCAGAACATGTATTACTATTTAGGCTTTCAAAATTAAACAAAAGATTCAATCAATCTTTGAGGAAAGAATAAAGTTTCAGTATTGGGAGAAAAACACAATACCTAATCAAAACAAGTTATACAACTTTCAACATTTCAAGTTTCTATCTCTATAAGGAATATAATTGTGTCAAATCTGAAAGTTAGGTCATTTTCATCTCGGACTCCGATGCATTTGATGCAAGGTGGGACCCGATCACTGCTCACAAGCCAACCGTAACAAGTCACGTAGCGGTGTCAGCCAATCAATTCCCGCGCTGCATCAAACGAATCCGAGGCCGCCGGTAACTTTATCGTTACCATCGTGTTTTTTTGTCTCTCTCTCATTGGAAAAGATAAAAGAGAAGAAAAAAGAAAAGCATGCATGTCTGGTAAAATCTTGAGGATACATTAGCGTCCTTTGATGGGCCTTTTATGCACATAGCATACCAATCATGTATGGACGCATGTCTTCTGAGTTGTCTTCTCTTCGCCACATTCTAAGTTTCCGAGATTCTATTCCTAAACAGGTAAAAGCCGACGTGGGATTAACCGAATCAATAGAAGAAAAATCAACACATATTGCATATGCATTACACGTACCATATATTCTTTAAAAGCTCAAAAAAAGAAAATAAAAATGATGATGAATAGCCAACACAAAACTCTTTTTTCCTCTTCAAAAAATGTAAATCAAATATGAAATTCAAAAGTAAAAAAAGCCAGCTCCACACAAAACTAGATTGTCCGAGATCTTAAATTAATGAAAGGCAACACCAAAGGATTAACTTACATTTGACAGAAACATGGACTCTCTACATAATGCAACTTGATGTCTAATTCCTTCAACCACAACTTTTTTGGCATTTGTTTGCCTTGAGATCGTAACTGATAAGATAGAACGGTTTAGTGAAACGGCTCGGTGGAAATATAACATCGCCGGTACTAAATGTACCCCTGAATCTGAATCCATGAAGCCCAACTAAATCTATCTGAGAAGGAAGAGAGAGAGAATCTTCTGACCATTCTTGTTTCTTGGCATCTTCTAGAACCCACAGGTGCCGTTAGACTGACTCGCTAAAGCTATCTTTCCGGTATAGTGTGATAGGTCTTAGTTATAAGATCATCAAGTGTTGATCGAAACAAGAGAACTAAGAACTCAAGAACACAAGTATTTTCTTTGGATAGTTATGACTACCTCTTATTTGGTTTTACATTTTTTAAATAGAAGAAATACAAAGGTTTTGAATCTCACGATTCTTATAATTTGGAAGATGGGAAAGTGGGAGTTGTATTCCTAAATCATATATAGGAAGACCAAGTCTCCATTATTAACAATAAACAAACCAGAAAAACAATTAAAACAATTAACTCTAATCCAAGTATCTCCACGTTTGTATCTCATCATATATATAGTTCACCAGCCATCAGATATCCTCAGGTAACTTAATGACATTAATTAAATTCTTCGGATATCAGATCGAAGCTTATCAAAGATCCTTCATTTTTGATCCAAGCATGATAATAATACACAACCCCATCTACGCATATCCCTTTAGTCAAAACAAGGAGGAAGATGGGGATGCTTACATCCGATCATTCTCCATTTCTGTTTAGCTCCTAGAGTGAAAACCTGGTGCTCCTCCGACACAACTCGTGATTCGCGTTCTTGATGAACTTGTAGTACCGTCATGCACAACATTTTGTATACACCATTCACTGGATCATATCCAAAAAAGGAGAATAAACCTCTTCTCCTAGTTTTGACTCTGGGTAAAGTTATGAATTGGCCCGTGCTAGGATTCCCAATCATCACTTTGGTATCATTTTGACGGCAGATCAAGCAAGCCCTGGACGGGCGGAGAATCTCTACCATCAGAGCCTGGTTATGGATTTGGCCGGGATTTTCAGGAGAATCTATACCATCAGATCCAGAGGAAGAATCGAAAACGGATCCTTTTCATCGCTTTCTTCTCGTTTCTTCGTAAGACATTGTCCATTGTACCTGATCGTCTCTTTCCTCCTGACCGCCTTTTCATGGTTTCCTTCTTTTTTTACTAACCCTGATATCTTTCCCGACGAAACAACTAATAACAAAACCTAAGAGCATCTGCATTTGGAGTTCTTATAAGGGTATCTCACTATTAAAAAAAAAAACAAAAAATAAGAAAGAGAGAGAAGAATGATTCTCAAATGAGTCTTAAATGAAAATTGGTTCTCACCTACACACACATTGTTTTGTTCTAATTGGTGTAATTTATTTTAAATATTAAAAATTAATTATATATATTAAATTATAATAAAATAATATATTTTATGGTTGAGATGCTCATTTTTAGAACCTCCACCAATGTAGATGCTCTAATATTTTTGACCAAAACAAAACGAAACCCTAATGTCCCGATTTCGGGGATTTGCAAATAAAACCCTCACTTTCACTGGCATTCCAATTCATCTCTGTGTATTCTTCAGTATTATGTTACATTGTGGTGTTTAATATTTGGGATTTGCAAGGTGAACAGGTGGAATATTGTTACCGGATAAAAAGGACAAAAATGTCCTCTCTTTTTTTGTGGCTCAATGTGACAGTCTGGCATAATTGAATACTACTTGGGGACATGCATAGTTCAAAAAAATAAAGAGCCTCCAATCTCCTTTGTGGTTTGCGAGACATCTTAGCGTATGATTGATATCATGGGTTAGCTATTCGACCTAGCGATTGCCCCAACGAGATCTTTTGAATCTGATTCATAACTGCCCATCTCATAGCTTCTGGTTCTATTTCTAAAACCGAACGCAACTTTGGTAGTGCTCTTGCTTCCATTCATAGTATTTTGCTTTAGTGATCCCTTAAGACCCATCTTATTCCACAGTTTATATATTCTCTTATGACGATACAGATTTGAATTCTCGTACTAACCAAGATTTTAATATCCATGAACTTAAAGACTAATGTCATTTTGATTGTTACCAAAATAGTTTTCTATTACTTGCAAACATGTCATCTTTTAAGCAAGCAAGCTAGTATAGAAATTTATCTGGGCTACAATTAAGATGACAGTAATCTATGATATTTTTTGGAGGATGAGCTACTTTTCTTTGGTTTCTCTTGAACTTTTATTACACAAGAGACTGTGTAATTTAAGTTTGGGGGAGAAGTTGAGAGATTTGACTTTGTGTTTTTTGTTATTATTTTTCTTTTGCATACTTGAGTCATCATGCATTCATCTAACGCATAGAAAAATTTAAAAAAATCGAAAATTTTCAAAATTTTCAACAAAAAATGCATTTAGAAGTTGCATTTGCACTTTAGGATTGAGTTTAGATACATTTCATGTAGGTGGAATTGGGAGCAATGATGAGCATTTTCTTGTAGAGTTTAAACTTGAGTTATTGAGTCAAGACCCTATTTAGTAGTTCTTTGATGCATTGAAACAAGTTTGAAAGTAAGGACGAACCATACTTGGAAGTAATTGTCATAATTCTCTTGTCTTGGTTGAAGCAAGTGTGCATTGAATCCTTTCCTACTTAAAAAAACTTTAATCTTGACTCGCAAGTATCATGTTTATGCATTGGTGAATGACTCATGGATTACCATATACATATTTGGGCTATCTTCTTCCTTTTACCACTTTTTTGTTAGTCCAAATAGCCGATTCTCATCTTTTATAACGGTGTAACATGCCTTTAACTAAACCTTCTTTCAAGCCAAATTTCTTGTATACATGTGAGGCCTAATTTTTTCTTGAACTTAGCAAAAAGTGTTGGGTTTAGGGCGATAAAGGTAATCTTTTATGTAGAGATCTAGCCCGCACCTCATTGAGCTAGGCATAGGCTTAGGCTAGTTAGGAATGGGCCGGGGTGTGTTTCAAAAGAGGAAGAGTCTTTGAAAAGGAAAATAGATTATGGGAAAGAAAAAGATTTGGAGAAGGTATAAGGGAAACAATTTTGGAATGGTTGGCAAAGAAAATTTGAAAATAGCTCTATGTATATGTGTTAGATAAGTCTCTAAGTTAAAGAAAAGAAAAGAAGCCAAAAATGGCACGAGCATCCAAATGATGATTAGAGAGGCTTACTTAGAGAGTAAAAGGAGGGCTAAGTAATGAAAGAAAATAAGCCAAAACCATATGTTTACCAAAGGTTGAAGAAGAGTTTCCCCTAAGAGATTAAAAGAAAGTGAAGATGAAGAGATTGTGTGGGGTTTGCAAGGCGCAAATGGCTTTGAGGAAAGGGTAGATTAGGAGTGACTTGTTGGGGTTTAGGGATAAGAGTTTATCCTTATCATTGTAAAAGCAAAATGGGTATTGGATAGATGAAAGTTTATCCTTGTATGCATAGATTGCCTTTTACCCTTAGCATTTTGTCAAAGTACATTCTTCATTAAGAGATCCCTTGTGCATTGGAGTACCCATATGATTGAGATCATTTTTATCTCAAAACCTTGTCCCTTAACCAAATGAGTTAATTCTATTTGCATAAACATTGATCCATGGTTCGAACTTAATGAATGTTAAAGGATTGGTTTCTTTGAATGCTTGTGTAGATTAAGCCTTAAGTTGAGATTCATGAGGTGATGAATATGGCTAAATCTTTTGGATTATGATGAGTTTGAATGCATCCTAGAACTAAGAACTATGACTTTGATTGGATTTATTTTGTTAAGACTCTTGGATATGAGCTCCCACACAGTGATCCTACAGAACGACATACGATTGTGTCAAGATTCTATCTCTAAGAGAAATGTGATTGTGTCATATCTGAAAGTTGGTCTCTTCCTCATCATCCCCGATTGGTACAACGGTTTTCCAATTGGGCTCTTCCTCGGAATCCCTTTCGGCCAGTACTCGGAATGATGGCAAGAAGAGTAGACGACGCCCTCAAAAATGGAAGAGAGTGAGTAAATCAAAGACTGAGGTGCGCGTGGCTCAAACAGATCAGGATGGGAACCTGCAGGGGGCTAGTATTGATAAGATTTCTGACATTGAGAGATCATTGTCAAGAATCAACCCTAAAAGGAAAGCAGAATTGAATGTTGGAGATCATTCAACAAAATCTTCAAAAAACCTTTCAACTACGGTGGCTTCCGCTTTGAAGCCGCTGCCATCCCAATGAGTATTTTGAGCTAGAACTGTCAAGGAGCAGGAAGCAAGATTCTATATCTAAGAGAAATGTGATTGTGTCAGATCTGAAAGTTAGGTCATTTTCACCTCGGACTCCGATTCATTTGATATAAAGCGGGACCTGATCACTGCTCACAAGCCAACCGTGGCAAGCCACGTAGCGGTGTCAGCCAATCAATTCTCGCGCTGCATCAAGCGAATCTGAGGCCGCCGGTAATTTTATCGTCATCATCGTGATAAAAAATGAAAGGCTAATCAATATACAAAAGATTCAATCATCTTTGATGAAAGAAATAAAGTTTCGATATTAGGAGAAAACCAATACCTAAAATCAAAACAAGTTACGCAACTTTCAACAAAAACTAACATAAACAAGATTTTAAAATTCTATCTCTAAGAGGAACAAGATTATGTCAGATCTAAAAGTTAAGTCTTTTCACCTCGGACTCCGATTCATTTGATGCAAGACGGGACCTATCACGGCTCACAAACCAATCGTGACAAGCCACGTAGCGGTGTCAGCCAATCAATTCCCGCGCTGCATCAAGCGAATCTGAGGCTGCCGGTAACTTTATCATCATCATCATCGTGTTTCTTTCTCTCTTCTCTCTCTCATTGGAAAAGATAAAAGAGAGGAAAAAAAGGAACATGAGCCATGCATGATACGTATCTGGCAAAGATTTTTATCTCTATCAAGTCTTGAGGATACATACATTAGCGTTCTTTGATGGGCCTTTTATGCACATAGCATACCAATCATGTATCGACATGCAGGGGCGGAGGCAAGAAGGATGGAGGGGGTCAGCTGACCCCACCTATTTTTTAAAAATATGTATTTTTCTTTAGTTAAAAATGTTATGACCCCATTATTTTTTATTATTTGACTCCATAAAAAAAAATTAAAAACATTAAAAACAAAAATTTAATCAAATTGGATAATTAATTTTATTTGGGTTCATGTTTTTATTTTGATATTGAGCTTAATTTTAGCTTAAATCCATTTTAAATGAATAATTATGGATCTCAATTAATTGTTAGCTAACAAAACATAAAAAATAATAAAAAAAAAAAATAAAGTCTTTCTTCCTTTTTGTTAGTTTTTTTTATCAACTTTACGTTTTTCCTCAACTTTTTCGTTAGCATTTATACGTTTTTTCAATTTTTCATCTATTTTTTTTTATCTGATGAATTTTTTTTATAATTTATAAATTATTATTTTTATATTCATGTTTGTCTCCGGTAGAAAAAAGGTCTGGCTCCGCCACTGTCGACATGTGTCTTATGAAAGATCTTCTCTTTGCCACATTTTAAGTTTTCGAAATTCTATTCCTAATTAACTAGATTTGAGTGAAAAAGACAGCTATGTACTATCACGCGACCTGCACATGCACGTGGACATTACATGGGACTCACATTTGGTTTTCTCGGTTTACTTCAGTTTTTTTTTTCCGTCTGATTTTTTTTATAATAAATTATAAAAACAATTGCAATGTAATTAACGTCTTGTAATTCCTTTTTTTTTCTATGAATAATCCAAATTTATTTTTAGTTTTACTTTTAAAATTTTTTTTTATAAATTTTAAAGTAAAATTTTTATAATCCTCGAATCCTAATCTAAACTAGTATATCATAAATGCTGTAATAAAAAAAAAAAAAAAGAAACTAGTATATCATAAATCATTTATTACAAAATACATCAGATCCCGGTTTGGCTAGACTCGAATAACTACATTCACAAAAAGAAAGTACTAAAAAGGCTGCACAAGAACTTAACCAACATAGTTAACGATCTCTGGCGGCGAGGGGACCGAGCCACAAAAGAGCAAAGTCAAGACCGAACCAACAGTGCTAAAGACTCGTGGGACCACTATTCGAGCAAGTCTCGGTAGAGTTGGGTAGGTAAGCGTACCGACAATAAACCAATTGAGGCTCATAAGTGCAACTGCATCTAAAGCCGGTTTGTTCTTGACCGTTGAGAAAAACTGAACCACACTTCTCAACGAGATACCAACCACAGTGAAGAGTGCTCCTATGAGTGGAGTACACAGCTCTTTTTCTTTAGCTCCATACATTACTATGCCCACCACGAGAGCGAGCATCGCGCTGAATACGCTTCTTGAAAATGCGATGTCTCTCTCGAAACCGAGAACTCTTGGTGTTAGTTCTTCGTCTTCTGGGATTGTCGATCTTACAAACGGGTAAAGAGGCGATTTAACCGAGGAAGACTCGCCTTTTCCCTTTGACACATAAGGGATATTCCTTGGCTTTGGTATGCTGCGGATTTCACTCGGTTCTTCCTCGACTTTAACTTTGCCTTTCGTCCTCCGATAGTTTTTTGCGCAAACTTCCTTCAATTGAAGATTTTCCTCCTTTATTTCTTGCAACTGTTAAAAAAAATCCAAATGTTTTACAACATATGTATATTTGGTTAAGCAACAAGTCGATTAAACAAAGATTCCTCGGGCTATAATAAAATGTTGGTATATAAAATCTTTTAGTACCTCAGCCTCTAGCTTTTCGATTCTGGAAATGGCTTCATCATGTTCATCTTCTAGTTCATCTAATTCGCGTTCCATGATTCGATATTCTTTTATTGCTGCCCGAAGATTCTCTTCTATTTCTTTTCTATTCCATTCAAGACTCTCCACCTCATACCTCAACTCATAAATACTCTGCTCAAGCTGAAAATAACAAAAGATTCCCCTCAAAAAGCACAATTGGAATGTACAACATCTTATCAAACTTTTCAAGTGAAATGTTCTGTTTCATGGTTTATCTTTGATTGATTATGAAAGGTCATGCACATTCAATTGAAAAGTGTATTCCTTCCATTCAAAATCAATCAATAAAATAATTGAAACTCGGAAAAAAATATTTAGGATCAGTATCAAACTTGCACATTTCTATCAAAAAGTGAATAATTTTTTGTTAGAATCAAGCCAAGACTACTAAAACGAAATACAAGGAAGGTTTGCGAACCGAAACTAACCAGTCTTTCCCTTGGTATAGAAGCGAAGAAGCGAATCGGAAACGTAAAGAGGAGAATAGATCCCCAGATTGTGCCCCACACAGCTCTCCAGAACATACTTAAGTTGAATACAATAGCAGAGCTCACCATATCAGTAGACACAAATGTTGTAACAAGAGCTGTTCTAACACAGAACACACATGCAGATATGCAGAAAAACAAAGGTCTGGTCACTAGATAAACCGAAGATGAGACCAACCCAGAAACCAAACCTCCGAGATCCATTTTTCTTCCCCGACCAAAAAAGTTCCCTTTGACAACATGAACACACACACTTAAGAATCTGAATTGTTGACTTTAATGCTTCTTTAACTAACCAAGATGATTCTAGTTCTTATAGCAGCGGCATCAAAACTCCAACAGCAACATCCCATAAAGGAAAGGATAAATTGAAAAAGCTTACCTTTTTTAGGCGAAGAGTAGGAATGAGAGTAAGAAAAGAGGTTGTAGCGATTGAGCCACTGGAGAAAAGCAAAGGGAAATCGATAGGGAAAGAAACAGGGATGTGGCAGAGTGATGAGACCCATGCATGACACGTTGAATGTATTTCTTAGGTTATCCGGATTTTGGATAAAGATCAGAGTTTCTTTAAATTTAATTTTTTTTTTTTGTTAGAAGAAAAATTAAAAGAAAGATAGAAAGGAGTTACATGAGTAAAAAAAACGAGCTTAAAAAATCATGAAATGAAATGAAAACTCGTCAAATAGTATGGAAGTTGACTTTGAAACTTCAACTATGTAGAAAACAATTCTAGGAAAATTCATCTAAGTAGTTTAATAAAATTAGTTTTTCAAACAAAATAAAAAAGTTTTCATTTCTGGTATAACACACACACAAACAGATCAAATCAAACATTTTAATAACCTAATCGCTTTCTATCTAAAAAATCTCGGTTTCTGTTTCGGTTCGGTTCTAAGATTACATTGAAAAACCAAATGGAATTGAATAAACCCCAAAAACTATATATGATGGATATACAAATACAACTTGCCAAACAAGCAGAGTCAGAAGAGAATAATGGTTTTCATAAAAAGATTTGAAACAAAGCCCATCAATCCATTTTCACATAACATTGGGGCGATTGGTAAATAGACTGTGGAGGCTGTAGAGGCTTTAATTAGTTTTAAAGTTTTAAAAGTCACTTTTTTTTCCAATCAGACTTTATCCTTCCTACAGTCATAAAAGCTTTCTTAAAAATCTCACAGCCAAAATAACTGTTTTTACTCTTATTTTCGTTTATTTTTTTCAAAGCCAATAAAAATGACTTTTATTTTTTTTAAAGTTACAGTCATTATTTAAAAGTCAAATTTTTAACAGTTAATTTTAATTTTTTAAAGCCACAGTCACAGCCTCATCCAATCACCCCCTTTGGCTTTTAAAACTGTGACTGATACTTTATTTTTTTTTAAAGTCTGATTGTTAACCAAAGCTGTAGAAGCTGTGACTTATTTAATTATTAGCATAAAGAATTAATACAAAGTCTATAAAACTTATTTAAAACGAAATACAAAAACTCATAAATAAAATATAGTTTGGCTATCAATAATAAAAAAAAATGTACATGAGTTAATATAACATATTAAACATATAAAATTGGAAAAGAAAATTATACATTACCTTACGAGAGGAAGATGATGTTGCCATCTGTGTAAAGACAAAATGTTTCAATTAATAAAATATAATACAAACAAAAATAATAACTAGAAATAAAAACTATTCAAAGCGCAAGATGATGAGAAACATATGTAAGTTATTGTACCTTTTGGATTTGCAAGTTTTAAAAAAATTCACTTTCGATCTCAATGTATTTATAATGTTTAGTGATCTTCTTAAAATAGTATTTGGTTATTTTTTTCTTTTAATTTTGAATTTTTTTTTTGACTAAGAATTTGGAACTAATAACTTTGTCTTACTAGATTTTGGGGATAAAATTATTATTATTAAACAATCAGTTTGACCAAGTACTATTTATTTGTGTTAGTTAATTAAAAAATAATATAAAAAATCTAAAAGCACCGAAATATGATAAGGAAAGAGAGAGAAAAGTGTGAAAAGTGGATAAAAGATGGCTGTAGGAAAAACCAAAAAAGCAAGAAGAAAAAAACAAAAATGGCTTTTAAGGCTGTTAAATATTTTAAAGCCTTAAAAGTGTGATTGGTTATTTTTTGACTGTAAAGACTGTGAAAAATCTTACAGCCTTAACAGCCAAACGCCAATCACCCCCATTATCTTCTAGAAGCAAAAATTCTTGTAGATAATGAAAACATTCTGTAACAAAAAATACTAAATCACGTAAACCCTAAAGTTTTCGCCCAATCGTCAAGACATGATGAAGACGCAGATTTTTCAACAACACGCGAGGCGTATTCTCTCTCGGAGCTATGTATTTCGCTCCTACGAAACCCTATCAACTGCGAATCAAACTCCCCCGAATCGGAAGGAGACAGGTTTAGATCAGAGGGAAAAATGGTGGAAACAAGGGCATCAAGTGAAGCCGTCTGACCTAAGATGCTTCATCAAGAATCTCCGTGACTCCAATCAATTCTCTAAAGCACTTGAGGTTTTCAATTTCGATCTCTTGATATTCATTTTAGAATATATTGATATATATAGATTTTGATATGATCTTTGTAATGTGCCACACTCAGGCATCCGAGTGGATGGGTGAACAAAAGGTTTTTGATATTTTTCCCGAAGATTACGCAGCTCGGCTTCATCTTGTTGAGAATGTTCTTGGTTTGGAAGAAGCCGAAAAGTTCTTCAACATCATCCCTATGAACATGAGGGATTACTCTATCTACGCCACTCTCTTGAGCGCATACACGAGATCCGAGAAAGAACTTGATAAAGCCGACGCCACCTTCGAGAAGATGAGAGAGCTCGGGTTCCTCTTGAAACATTCTCCGTTCAACTCGATGATTTCTCTCTATGGTCAGCTTCAAAACCGAGATATGGTCGAGAAGCTTGTACGTGAGATGCAAGAGAACAATGTGGAATTCGACAGTCTCACGTTGAACAACGCTTTAAAGGTATACGCGGATCCAAGCAAGATAAAAGAGATGGAGACGTTTAAAATGTGGGTTGATGAACAAGGAATCAAACTCGAAGGAGGAACAATTTCTGCATTGGAAATGGCTTACAATAGATCCGGTTCAATAGAAAAGGCCATAGAGATGTACGGTGACGTGGCAGGGAGTCGAAGAGAAGTGCACATTCTTTGGAATGAGTGTAAGAAGGAAGCAAAGGATGATGGATATCGAACTGTGATTAGCTCTTTATTGAAGCTGAACGATGTAGAAGGAGCCGAGAAGATATATGTAGAGTGGGAATCGGAAGGACCGAAGCTGGATATGAGCATACCGGGTTTGCTGATTTCTCGGTATTACGCGGAAGGGATGGAAATGAAGGTTGAAGAAATGGTAAAGTCGATTAGAAAGAAGAGGTTTAGGATGCTTTGAAGATGGTGGTAAAGTCGATTAGAGAGATGAGGTATGTGATTCATTTCAAGAAGTCTTTCTTGAATTTCGGTTTTTGCAAGATCTCACGGTTACCCTATTTAAAGATATTAAAAAAATACTTAAGGGTCGTTGTTGGAGCTGGATTCAGCACCTAAATCCGGCCCACTACGAGACCCACCTAAGAATTACCTCAAGCCCATCTATGACGACCCATCAACTACACGGTCCATCTTAGCATCTCCAGCAGTACCCTCGAACTACCACATACGGATAAGGATCGAGGCTCAATTAGCAGTTAGACGAGTATCCCGCAAGATCCGGAGCTCGGTGCAACAGCAATCCCCGAGATATCCGGAGCACGTACAACAGCCCCCGATATTCGCGCAGCAGCTGGAGATCGAGAGTAGCTATATAAGAAAGAGGAACCGTCATAGATAGGTCGACTTTTACCTAATTCTCAACTTGTATTCATTACGAGCTATCGCTCTCTCATTCATCTTATACTTGAATACTTGTTCTTATCAATACAATCCACTTATTCATTCTAAGTCTTATATTCTTTGGTTCATAAAGAGATTCTTACCAATCTTTTCTCCAATCTATTCAATCACTCTACAAATATCTGAGTGTGGGTTTTAGTGCCCACAGTCGTTGGCATCCTCATTGGCATTGTTGGAATGGTTATATTAGTGGTCGCGTCACTGCTCGCCTATGGTAGCATGCATTTATTCACTGAGTGGCTCATTCAAGAGCATCCCCCTAAATCATATTGGGAGGTGAAGCTCTTAAACGAAAACCCCGTGGTATATTATTTGTTTTACGTTCATAAATAGGTTTGAGTATAACATTTGAGATTTTTGGGGTTGAGGATTATTAATTATGGTTAATGATTTGACAAGCTTTGAAGTTGGAAAAGATTTTAGTTTTTTTGTTTTGGTGTAACAAAAGAGAATAATGGAATTTGTGAATGTACTGATGCATGGGTCTGATCGTCTCCTTAAGGAATGTTGATTCTTGGTGCTGGTTCAATCTTCCAAGGTATAAAATCAATTGTGAATGGTTCCGGTCGTTCAAGCATTAACATATAATTGGAGACACTCAAATAAAACATGTGATGATGCATCTTATAAGTATAACCTGACACTGAACACGCTAAAACAGAACAATGTTATTTATAGTCACGCAAACACAAGGAACCGTGAATAGACTTTGTTTTTATGTACTGAAACTGGTCCGGTTAAATGCAAAACGAAATATTTACTGATATGCATGTGACACAGGAATCAGGCCTTCTCCTCCTTTTGAAATCCAAATTCTGAAGACTTCCTTAGATTTGCCAACGCCCGCTGACTCATCGCGAGTGCTGTTTTACACACGATTGTTTTTAAATGTAGGTGGTTGTTCCACCATGTCTGGATTTGTTATCCTTTCTTTACTGTCAAAGAAGCTTCTGAATCTCGGAAAGTCTAAGATATCGGGCTGAGTTGGAGGCTCGAACTTCAAGTGTTTTGTATGATTGTCTAAGAACTCGCAAAAGCTCTTGACGCTGATCAGTGGGACTGGAGGGAAGATGGTCTCAATGGGTGATCCCTCGAATTTCAATTCGATATTAGATGGGAACTCTGGGGAACTTTTGAGCCCTGTGTAACTAGGGAGATCAACAACTCGGAGTTTATGCAAATGACGAATGGCTGGGAAACTCTGCAAGTTCTTACAGCCGTGGATATCAATTTCCTCGAGGTTTCGAGCTTCTGAAAGTTCATCAACTTGTCAAAGTCATTTACCCCCAAAGTAATATACAATTTAATATGAAATCAAATACTTGGTAATATACAATGAGAAATACTTTCATGGAGTCCAATAAAACAATTTGGATTATGAGAATAAACGGTGATATCCAAAGTTACGATCGCACCATTGATAGGCACGTGGGCGATGGGGAGAGTCACGTGACCATGGAAGGGGAAGGTAAGGAAACGCATATAAGTGACTGTGCGCTTTATGGTGGGTGTGGTGATCATTATGCTCATGGCCATCATGATAATCATCACGATGATGATGACGATGATCTTGTGAGGGAATACTTGGAAAATAGTAGTTTTAATGGAGTGGATTACATGGGTTATGATGATTTTTAAAACTTACCGTGATGCTCTATTGTTGGAGGAGTTTATGATGAGAGATCTCAATTTCTGATTATATATGGAATTTATGTTGTCTGATATATTTTTGATGGTATCGAAACTAATGGAGTAGCGGAAGCTTATTTAACAAGTAATGAAATCTTAAAGAAATCAAACAGACTTGGATCTTAATTTAGACGAATAGGAATAGACTAAGAGTACAATGGGGCGAGAGTACTCCTCTCAGTGCTTATGCAAACTCAAGCTTTTATGGGAAACTAGAGTTTTCTCTTTTTAGTTTCTTATTAGGTTTATCAAAATCAGTGCTGAATGAAAAACAATAGTTATGAATACCGTATATAGCCACTAACATCGACCTAAGGCTATTAAGAATCCCAATATGAAAAAGAAAAGCACACAAATATAGAAAACACAAGAAAAAGGAAAACACAACTTGGGGAACACGTCTAAACAGCAAAACCTATTGACGTGTTCCTCCTAACTGGATAAGGATGCTCTGCATCAGAAACACTAAGGTAATTAATTCTTGAATATTTAACTGGTTAATGTTTAACTAGTCCGGTGCTCTTTTGATGAATTAGTGATAATATATGTTTTTGTTACAATATAAACTTGTATTTTACAACAACAACATAAATCATATATGTAGTTAAATAATTTGTACTAACATCTTCGTTATGTTATTATCACAACTCGAATTCAAATATGGTAATATATATGCATATGTCAATTGTAAACGACAAAAGGAAGATAAAGTCGATTACATAGCGATAAAGAGAAAGCATTTACATAATTTAATATATAGATAGCAGTTTAGCACAGTTAGTAAGAGATTATATTTGAGGTCAACCGTTGAATAAATATTGTCAAGGGTCTCACAATAATATAGTAGTCGCAATGAAAGTGAGGATAGATACATTCCTCATAGACATAAGAAATAGTAAAAAAAAAAAAAAAAGCGAACAAAAATGTGTATTTTTTCTTGTTGGGTCAAAATCAATGGAGGTTGATTGCTTGAACTATAGTCGCAATCCCCCGCCACATAATATCCTTTTAAACTGATCGGATCCGAGGAATCAAGGGTAATTTTAGGTAACATATCGGTTTTCCGGAAGCTCTAGAGATACGACGACGGCGTCGTCGATCGGTTGAAAGTAAGGCCGAGGAGAACCACAAAATCATCATGAGATGTGTAATGAAAAAAAGAGGTTATTTTCGGTTTGAGAAAGAAAAAAATATTAATACATGAGGAAACTTTTACTTTTGTTTTAATGAGTTTAAAATTATTAAAATAATAACTCACAATTCATAAAATTGTATATTATCAATAGAAAGATGCATATAAATTTATTTCATAACTAGAACTATCTTCCAGGTTTCGTTTCTCCTCTGTTTCAACCTAGATTGTTATGTTTTAGAATATATAAGTGTTTTAAAATTCGAACATTGCGTTGTTGAATTTCACTAAAGAAGTGGAAAGTATATATATATAAAATATCATATATGACTGGTTTGATTTGGTTTTCGGCTAAATATAATTTGCAAGCTCTATTTGTTTGGTTTGATTTGAGTGGCCAACTAAACTTTTGAACACTAAACTCTCGTTCAACCATAAGTTTACTTGGTCCGTGTTTGTGTTTAAATTTAGTTAAGACCATAAACAGATTATGTACTAAATAAAGGAAAAAAAAAATGTTTTCCACACACACAAAAAAAACTATAAATACCACATTAATGTCTTTATTGCTTTTAGAAATGATCCTATATCCAAAAATGAATAATTTCACATTTTTTATGTTAGTTATTGCTATGTATTTTGGGCTAAATGTAGAGGGTTGCAAATGGAATCATATAGTAATTCATAACCAACTCGGTCCTCGTCAAATTCTTGACATTAAATGCCAGGGACCTGTCTATGAGAGAAAAGATGTACGAATGCACCAAATGCAATTCAATGAAACTCCATATATTATCGCGTTCAAAGAGCCTGGTTGGCCGGAAAAGAGGCCAGTATGGGATTGTCTTCTTAGTCAGGGGAGTAACATGGACGTTTATTATTATAAAATTCAAGTATATCGTGGAGCCAACCATGTGCGATGCGGTCAACTACGGATTGCTAAAACTGATGGAATTTGGTGGACAAAGAAATATTGGGATCCGCCGGTGAAAGTACTTGATTGGATGAAGGAATAGTAATGTATACCTTTTCCTAAAACTGAATAATGTTTATGCAATTTTTCTTTTTCTTTTGCGTTTTATGAAATAAGCCTTGAAAGTTCAGTCTAATTTGGTGTTCGTTTATATAGAGGAAAAACAGTTTTTGTATTCTACTTTTTTTCGTCGAGTAAAAAAAAAAAACTCGAAATGAATGGCGAGGGAAAAACGGAGACACCAGAGAGTGGTGTACATGCGGGGTTGCTTACCCGGAGCCTCGCCGCCTATATTGTCACCGGTCGTGGTAAAGATTCTGCCGACAGTAGGAAAAATTCTTTCTCAATCTTTTAAGTTTCCTGCAGAATTCATCTATAATAGAACGATTCCAATTAGTTTGCATCCTCAAATCCCTCTCAAATTTAACAGTGTTATCTGTTTCTATAATGAAATGGTTTCATATTTGATTACTTGACTGATTTGGTTATGTTAATCAGAATCGGGGAAGCTAAGTACATTGGGTTCGCGGACAGATGTTCTAGGTCAAATCTATGTGGTAAGCTTAAAGAACCTTTCTTTTGCATTATATTCAACCAATTAGATTTTAACATAATGTTTATAAGCAACATTAGCCATACTTTTCATATATTTCACACACTTTATCAACTATCTTTTCATGTTCTGCTGCGTTAAAAACTTGGATATGCAATCGAGTCCTTTGAATATGTTAACGATCTCCCCATTAATTCTTTTCAAGCAAATAAAATCTCTCATTCTCTTCACATTCATCTCGCATATATGATCTATCTACACTCTAGAGAAATTATGCTTCTCAAGACTCGTATCAAATACCTCTCTACATGATTTTTGCTATCCTCATTCTCATTGAGCTCATCATCGTCTAATGTCATATCAATAGCATTTAACTTTTTTTAAAAATTGAAATATATCCTAACTAATCTAATTTACTTTTTGTTTTTATTTTCCTTTTATTAAATGGAAAACATAAAAAAACTTATTTTCTTTTTTTTTAAATTTTTTATTTAACTTTTTGATTTTTTTTTCTTTTTAATATTATTAATTGATTATACATTTTCCTTAATCTAATTGGAAAACATAAAAAAAACTTATTTTTCTTTTTTGTTTTTAAAACTAATTTTTAGATTTATTTAAACATTATGTTAAAATCTAATTGGTTGAATTTTTAAACATGTGTCAAAATCTAATCGATTAATTTGACACGTGTCACGATCATGTTACATTGGCAAAATGTCCCAACAAGAGGATTCAAGATCTTTTAAAGATAAGTTATGATGAACTTAGTGAACAGGAGAAAGATGCGTTCCTTGACATAGCGTGTTTTTCAGATCAGAGGATGAGTATTACGCGAGAAGCTTACTGGATTCGGGGGATCGTGAGGCCTCTGAAGCTGCGAGTGAGATAACGGATCTTGCCTACAAGTCTTTAATCAGTATCTCTGGCGGACGCATAGAGATGCATGATTTACTACATACATTCGCCATGGAACTTTGTTCAATATCATCCTGTGGAACTAATCCAAAGAAATGTAGGCTGTGGAAATGTAACGATATTATCGCTGCGCTGCAGAACAATATGGTGAGGCTAATCTATCAGTTAAAGCTTCCAACTTTCTTATGGTATCGGTTTGATCATTGAGAGTCTAAGCTTTTTTTCTTCTTTTAACTTCTTTTTTCAGGAAACCAAAACTGTGAGAGGCATTTCTCTAGACATGTCTGAAGTAACGGACATGCCTTTAGTCAGTTCGGTCTTTACCAAAATGTGCAATCTCTTGTACCTTAAATTCTACAATTCTACTTGTCCTCGAGAATGTGAAGGCGACTGCAAGTTAAACTTCCCTGATGGGCTTTCGTTACCACTGGAAGAGGTATGATACCTCGACTGGCTGAAATTCCCGTTGGAGGAACTTCCATCGGACTTCAACCCGAAGGATCTTGTTGATCTCAGGCTGCCTTACAGCAAGATTGAACAAGTCTGGAAAGTTCCAAAGGTTAGTACAGATATGTCTGGTTTCCTTTGTTGTTGTTGTTATAGTTGCGTAGATTACTGAGTGGTGGTTGAATTCTATGTGGTTTTAATAGGATACACCGAAACTGAAGTGGCTCGATCTTAACAACTCGAGAATGTTGCAGACGTTGTCAGGGTTTTCAAAGGCCCCAAATCTTTTGAGATTGAATCTTGAAGGTTGCACAAGTCTAGATTGTTTATTATCTAAAGAGATGCAAACAATGGAAAATCTTGTTTTCTTGAACCTCAGAGGATGCACAAGTCTCTGGGATCTACAGTGTATGAATCTGATTACATTGAAATCTCTTATCCTCAGCGGATGTTCGAACCTTCGTAAATTTCGGCTAATTTCTGAAAATCTAGAATCTCTGTACCTAGATGGAACTGCAATAAAGGATCTCCCCTCGGACATTGTGAATCTTCAGGAACTTATCTTATTGAATCTAAAAGAGTGCAGGATGCTGGAGAGACTTCCAGAGTGTATAGGAAAGCTTAAAGCTCTTCAAGAACTGGTTCTCTCTGGCTGTTCAGATCTCAAAAGTTTTCCAAATGTTGAAGAAAACATGGAAAGTTTGCGGGTTTTGCTACTTGATGGAACTTCAATCGAAGAGGTGCCAAGGGGTATTAACAACCTATTGTTTCTGCGGCGTCTATCTTTCAGCAGCAATGATGTGATCAGCAGCTTAGGATCTGACATCAGTCAACTGTATCATCTCAAATGGTTGGAGTTGAAGGATTGCAAGAATCTCAGATCTCTTTCGACACTTCCACCAAATCTCCAGTGCTTAGATGCACATGGTTGTATCTCCCTGCAAACAGTCACGACCCTCTAGCTTTTATTATGCCAACAGAAGAGATTCACACTATGCTCATCTTTACTAACTGTTGTAAACTCAATGAGGCCGCAAGGAATGAAATTGCATCCCACGTTCTGAGAAAATGCCAACTAATCTCAGATGATCACCACAATGGGGTAGTCTATTCTTTTCATCTCAAGTCTCAACTCCACCACTAACAGCCAAAATCTTTTTAGTTTTCTGATATTTTTTTGTCCTTGCAGAATTTTGTCTCTCGAGCTTTGGTCGGGACTTGCTATCCTGGATACGAAGTACCTCCATGGTTCAGTCACCAAGCCTATGGTTCAGTGTTAGAACCAAAGCTACCTCCACATTGGTGCGACAATAAGTTTCTTGGAATAGCTCTATGTGCCGTTGTCTCGTTTCGTGACTACATTGATCAAAACAACCGTCTCGTGGATAAATGCACCTCTGAGTTTGAAAATTTAGATGCACCATGTAGCCGGTTTAGTGTTCCTGTTGAAGGTTGGTTTGAAACAGGGGATGAGCAGCGTACGATCGAGTCAGACCATGTCTTTATCGGCTACATAAGTTGGTTAAACATTAAGAAACGACAAGAAGAAGTGTTCAAGACAGAATGTGTTCCTACTAAAGCTATCCTTAGATTCCAAGTGACAGATGGGACTGGTGAAGAGATTGCAGAATGTGAAGTGGTGAAGTGTGGGTTTTGTTTGGTGTACGAACCTGAAGATGAAGTTAGTGTTTCTTCGGCGGCTCACAGGACTAGGATGAATGGGGAGAGTCAACAAGGTGAAGTAAGCACTTTAATATCCGCAGAAGATGGTCCAATTGAAACTCCAACAACAGCTAAAAGTGAGAACAGTTTCTCATAGGGAGTGTTCAATCCTGGTTTCAGTTCGGTTTTGGACCGCGATGTCTGGGTTAAACCAAACTAGTACACTATATCAATATATCGGTTCGGATATCTTTGGACAGGTGAATCGGTTAATACCCTAATCCTACGGATTCTTTAAAAGTTCTTAGGATTTAAGCTTTTTTTTTTTCTTGGGTCAACTTCATAGGATTTAGTTAATCATGCCAAATGCGCATTAGGTTCCTTCCATAAGAAATATATATTTCTTTCTTTTTGTATTTTGATTGTTTGTTGTCCTAGTAGGTAATTTTTGGTTTCCAAGCATTTTCTACACGTAGTCGTATAGTGATCGTGCCCAAGGCTCAGGTCCAGGCCCAAAACTTGGTTCAATCGAATGTTTTGTCTCCCCGTTACACAAAAAAAAAGGTGGTTGGTAAGTGCCGTGACGCAAGTGATTATACCTTTCACGCAAAAAGAAGTTATGAAAAATAAGCTTCCTTCGTAACATCTATCGAAAAAAATTGAGAATAGGCAAAAAAAATCTTGAAAATCTTGATTTTTCTTCATGTTCATTTGATAATATTATGAATAATTTATATTGATCATTACAATTATTTTATAAAAACTACCTGGCCTAAAAATATAAAAATAGTACTAACTAAATTTAAAAAAAAAAATCAATTGAGAGACAAGAGCCTCTAATGCTTATGAGAAGAAGTACATGGAGATGCAATGTAACTATGATCAGACGGTCTAAACCTAAGCTGACAGCTAAGGTTACACTCGAACTTGACCGATCCTAATGGCCCGACTCGCCATCGAGTCTTTGACCCACCTTTGAGCTCGAAAATAATTACATCTTGATTAACCGCAAAATCTACGGCTTCCATCATTGTTGGACTCAACGGTATCGGATAAGACTGAACCACGTAATGAAAGTAAACTGACTTCTCTTTATCAACTTGAAACTCGCTTTGTTTTAAATACGCTATTGTTTTTCCTTCGTAGCTTAGCGCAAACTCAGTGTCATCAAACAAGGCGTGAGCCTTAGCATTATCATTCTCTGAGCGAATCACAATCGTTATCTGCGTCTGCATGACTCCAACTATATCATATCTGGTCAATAAAACAAAAACCGAACATTAATGATCAAGATTCAAGATCAAACATATAAGAGAGGAAGAAGAGTCGTTGAAACCGTACTTTAAGAAATCGAGGTGAGCATCGGCGACGCTAATGACGGGAACTCGAGGGTGAATGATTATGTAGCCAGCGAAAACGACAATGCCACCAATTATGACAACAATAGCGATAATGGCGCAGATGATGGCTGCACACCAGATGAAAGGGCTGGTACTATTACGAGAAGTCGTAAATCTGGGCATTATATATTATGTGGCTCTCGGACTCGGGTTTTGGTTAGGGATTGATGAGACAGACAGCAGCCGGGCTGGAACCAAGTTCTTGGCTTTTTTTTATTGGTTTGTGGTGAGGTTTGAGAGAGAGAGAGAGAGAGAGAGAGGGGATAATGGAATTGGAGGATTGGGTGCTTAACCCTAGTTGGTGGGGAAAGTCTTGGCATCTTTCTTTCCCTTGGTGTAAACGCAAAATGGGTTTTGCAAGTAACATACATAATTGTACAAAGTTGTATACTTCATAGATTTTAAGGAATCTTTCTACTTATATCAAAAGAAAATTCTTAACTTGCAAGTTAGTAAAACGTAGCTTATGTTTATATGTATATATATTAAAATATTAAATAAGAAAGCATATGAAGGACATATATATATTTGATTATTTGCATGTACATTTGATGATTTCGCATATTAAATAACAAAGCATCTGAAGGTTCATAGTACTTTTTGTGTGTTCTCTACATATTCTCTCCTGAGACTTGAGATCATCAGACAGAACAAAAAAGGAACTTGGAACTTGCAAATATTATATGCCTACAAATCTTCAGATATGGTTACCACAAAACTGATTTTTTACCCGGAAAGAACTGAATTCGAAAACAGAGGTAAAAGAAAAGGAAGTACGAGTGCGCGAGTGACCCAACAAAGCAATTTTTTCCGGGTTAAAAGAACACACATAACATTGTAAGGTGGATCAGTCGAGCCTTGTTTGTGGTGATCGAACTCCTCTAAATCTTCAGCCGATATGAGTGCAATTCATTAAAAGTTAAAAGAATAGTGAACTATGGGGGTTTCTCGGAAAAAAAACAATCAAACTAATCACAGGGAAGAAACTTCGGGTTATGGTTACTACTCTAGTGGGAGAGGCCGAGGCAGAAACACACATTTCTAACCTTGTGAAATTTCCTGTCTTCCTAAAAAATTGCTTTGTTGGTAACTTCCTTTTCAAGATTCCTTTTCTTACCTCTGTTTTCGAATTCAGTTATTAGGGTAAAAAACAGTTTTATGGTAACCATATACCAAGATTTGTAGGCATTTAGGCATATGATATTTGCAAGTTCCAAGTTCCTTATTTTTATTCTGTCTGGTGATCTCAAGTCTCAGGAGAGAATATGTAGAGAACACACAAAAAATACGATGAACCTCTTGGTATATGCAAAATCATCAAATGTATATGTCCTTCAGATGCTTAGTTATTTAATATTTTAATATATACATATAAACATAAGCTAAGTTAGTAACACTTACAAGTTAAGAATTTCTTTTGATATAAGTAGAAAGATTCCTTAAAATCTACGAAGTATACAACTTTGTACAATTATGTATGTTACTTGCAAAACCCATTTTGCGTTCACACCAAGGGAAAGAAAGATACCAAGACTTTCCCCACCAACTAGGGTTAAGTACCCAATCCTCTCTCTCACTCTCTCTCTCTCTCTCACACACTCATAATATATAATGCCCAGATTGATGACTTCTCGTAATGGTACCAGCCCTTTCATTTGGTGTGCAGCCATCATCTGCGCCATTATCGCAATTATTGTCATAATTGGTGGCATTGTCTTGGCTACATAATCATTCACCCGCGAGTTCCCGTCATTAGCGTCACCGATGCTCACCTCGATTTCTTAAAGTACGCTGTTTCAACGACTCTTCTTCCTCTCTTATTTTTGATCTTGAATCTTGATCATTAATGTTCGGTTTTGTTTTATTGACCAGATATGATGTAGTTGGAGTCATGCAGACGTAGATAACGATTGTGATTCGCTCAGAGAATGATAATGCTAAGGCTCACGCCTTGTTTGATGACACTGAGTTTGCGCTAAGCTATGAAGGTAAAGCGATAGCCTATTTAAAAAAGAGCGAGTTTGAAGCTGATAAAGAGAAATCAGTTTACTTTACTGGTTTACACCGTCTGAGCCACGAATTTAAAGTAAACTGATCTCTCGTTATCAACCTCAAACTCGCTCTGTCTTGAATACGCAATCGTTTTACCTTCATAGCTTAGCTTAAACTTGGTTTCATCAAACAACGCGTGAGCCTTAGCGTTATCATTCTCTGACCGAATCTCAATCATATAAACATAACAAAATCAAGATGTGATTATGTTCGAGCTCAAAGGTGGGTCAGAGACTCGATGGCGAGTCGGGCCTTTATGATCGGTCAAGTTCGAGTGTAACCTTAGCTGTGAGCTTAGGTTTAGACCGTCTGATAATAGTTACATCACATCTCCTTGTACTTCTTCTCTCAAGCTCATTTGATTTTTTCTTTTTAACTTACTTAGTACTATTTTTATTTTTTTGGGGTTGGTTTTTTATTTTCTAAAATAATTGTAATGATCAATATAAATTATTTATAATACTATCAAATGAACATGAAAGAAAAATCAAGATTTTCTCGCTTATTCGACTCGAATTTCTTCGATAAATGTCACGAAGGAACTTATTTTGTATCCTAAAACGTAAAGTTACTTTTTTGTAGTAATTATTTTTTTTTATCCTTCATGTAAAACTCATTAATGCTGATGCTAGAAATGGTTTGACATGAGCTCTTTACCAAGTTTTTACATTCTCATTTCCTTTTTCTTCTTCTTGTTCTTCTTCTTGTTTTACACTTCTCTAGTCTTTGTTGTTTTGGAGCTTACGATCTGTTCATTATAAACCGACAAAAAGAGTTAAGCTTCTTAGTTAATTAATCACAACTAATAAAATAATAGATTTCAGACGATTGAGTAATACAATTATATATAAATTTTTTCACATTAATGAAATGTAAACAGTAAATTTAAACATCTGAAAATAAAATATGTTGGTTACTTGGACGCCAACAAGGACTTTCTGACTTTCACACAATTTTTATGTTGTTGGTAAGTTGGTAGTGGTACGTAGTATATAACTCACACACACACATCAACGATTTGAACCTGGATAATAACATGATCACAATGTTAATACAAAGCTATATATATAAATATTTTATTTTTTAACTCAAATAAATAACTACACTTCGGATAAAATCTATGTATTTGAGTTTTATAAAGAATTATTTGTTTGATACTTAATTCATCTGGATAAGGGTTCATGTAATTCATACAATTGCATGATATAATTTCTGCATGACAGAAATTTACTAACGATAAAAATTAGTAAACTATAAATTGTTCACAATATGGGTAAACTATCGTCAAGAGTAAATCTGTTTGGAAAAAAATGATTTTTGTTTGTTAAAGAAGTTTGTTTTTGTTTCCTTTCTAAATATTTGAATTTTATCAAGCAATGAGATGGTTTGTAACATATAAAAGAAGAATAAAAAACAAAAGAAAGCCAAATTTGCTTCAAATTACAGTAGTTTTCACGTTTTACTTTTGCAAAAATCGCAACACATATCAATCAATCAATTACCTTAAATATTGCTTTGCAGCGAAGAAGATATGTTGTTGTGAAACCTATTGTCCATCTTGGTCCATTTTTCATAGATAATGGTATCTTTGCATCCAAGGCAAGAAGAGAAGGCGGTCTAGTTTTGAAAAGCGAAGAGTGACCGATCATAAAGGCCCGACTCGCCATCGAGTCTTTGACCCACCTTTGAGCTCGAACGTAATCACATCTTGTTTAACCGCAAAGTCTATGGCTCGAATCATCGTTGGACTCAATGGTATTGTAGATGACTGAGCCACAAATTTAAAGTAAACTGATCTCTCGTTATCATTCTCAAACTCGCTTTGTCTTGAATACGCAATCGTTTTACCTTCATAGATTAACTTAAACTTGTTTGATCTTAAACTTGGTTTCATCAAACAACGCGTGAGCTTTAGCGTTATCATTCTCTGACCGAATCTCAATCATATAAATATCACAAAATCAAAGTAAAAATAGTAAAAACATAAAATTATACACGAACAATCATATGAACGAACAAAATCAATTAAACAAATAAAACATAGAATTTGTATCATGATATGAACACACAATTGGTTTTTTCTTTGATTTTATATATATCAACTCTTATTGTTGTTTGATTTGATCTTATCTATTAGAGGTAATAAGATTCTAACGATTTATAGACATCAACAATAAATTGATGAAACAATTTTTCACTTTTAACAATGATTGAATTTTTACATGTAATATTCTCTCATTGATATGACTCTCTTAGAACTTTTTCCAAATGACTACTTTTATACATAATTCAATGAAAATAACATTCATCCATTCTCATCTCTATAAAAATAAGCAAAATATAAGCAAAATATAAGCAAAACATAAGCAAAACATAAGCAAAAAATAAGCAAAAAATAAGCAAATAGTAAAGATACACTAGTTTAATAAACATTTTTGCTAAACATCCATAAATTGAAATTTTTTTTATAGAGTTAAAAAACATAAATATTAAAAGATGTAATTTTTCATAAAATAAGCGATCATAAACGAAAAAGTAACGACTAATTATAAATAATGAAAAAACATAAACTCTGATAATAGTTATGATGAAAAGATGTGATCACAAATGATATTTATTCAATTTGACATTTATTCAGTTTGCTATTATTAATAGATTACAGGTCAAAAAATTTGTGGAGAAGAAAAGCGATCGATTGAAGCGATTCTTTAACTTGTTTTATAAAGTTATAATGAATAAATAATTATGAGAAAACAAATTAAGACAGGTCTGCCTTTGCTGGGGTGGTACAACCTGTGTTTGGTCTGGTAACAATTTTTCAATTGGTTGGTTACGATTTTTTAATTGGTTGTATCCATTTGTCCAAACATGCTTTCTTCTGCGAACTTTTTAATGGCGCAGATGATGACTGCACACCAGATGAAATAGGTGGGAGAAGTCTTGTATCCTTCCACGTTAAACGGAGTTTCAAAAAATGGGTTTGGTTAGTAAGTGCCTTGACGGACGCAAGTGATTATCCTTCCACGCGAAACGAAGTTTCTAAAAATTAATTTTTATGTTTTAGGATGAAAAATATATGTTATGATTCATTTTTCTAACAGAATTCAAAAGAAATAATAATACACAAATTAATTTAAATCCAAAATATTTATAAACAATTTACGATATGCACAAAAATATATTATTACACAATACTTTTTAAAAATAATTACTAAAAAATATGTTCATAATCAATCCATAAAAAAAAAATATATATATGGCAATGTGTAATTTATGTAAATAAAAATAGTTGCATATCATGCACAAATTAAAAAAAAAATTAGTTCAGCTTTGGGAGGTCAAACTTAAGACATCAAAGGCAGCATAATCAATATACAATATAACCTCTATAAATTAATTTCCGATAAATTAATAATCACTATAATTAATAAATTTTGTCGGTCCCGAGTCGGAACAATGTAAAAATTTACAAATTTTGATAAGATAATATTTTTTTGGAATTTTTATGAAAAAATATGGTTCCAATAATAACATAAATTAATAACTATACATTTAGATATATATAAATAATGTAATTTTTTTATACCATCAATTTATTTATATAATTACCCAGAAACAGAGTAATCCTCATGAAGGATAGTTGTAATACAAATTGGTACCTAACGATGAAACTCAAATAGAGAATTAAAAGTTGGATCTTTCACTAAACCATCTCCCGCTTGATTATTTTCTCGAGGTGTCCATACTATTTCAGCATCCGAGAATTTCTTCTTCCATTGGCGAATCTCTCATATGAGATTATGTTGTTGGAAGTTCCTTTCTTCTCCATTGATCAATCTGCATAGTGTTCGATTATCACCTTCAAAAGTAACAAAACGATATCCTCTACACCAGACATGTTGCATAGCAATGAGTAGACTTTGCAATTCTGCTTCTAGAGATGAAGCACTAACTGAGCCAGTTGATTGTCCCGCTTCAAGATAGAACCCTCGGTAGTCCCGATTAATCCATGCCGCTCGAGCTGGGGTATCCGTAATTATAAAATCGACAATCATAATTACACTTGATATAATCCTGATTCGGTCCTTTCCATGTTGATCGCTTTATAGGAGTAGTATGTTGTGTATACCACGTCCTCGTATCTCGTATACAACAAGAGAGCCATTCGGACGCTTCCCGTATAGCGTGTTGTACATCTTCATACCAATTTCCGGTAGACTAATAAATTCCGACTCTTCCAAATCCGCCATAGGGTCCAAAGCGGTAATTGTCTTGCCATTGGTGATAAGTTGGTGTTGTTGTGACAGTCCAGAATAGTTTGAAAATTAATAAAATTATGAAATTCCAACATTATTAATTTATAGAGTTACTGTAAATGGAAGCATAATCACTTCTTTTAATTATTATTTTTTTTCGGGAGATGGTAGAAGCTGAGAATTCTTTATTTCAATAATTATAAAGTGATTATGTTGCTCTAATTATAAATTGATTATGCTGGAACACTCTATATCTATAATTATAAAGTGATTATGCTACTCAAGGCCAAAGAGACTAGAAGCAAAGGAAATTCTGTTATAAATTTTTATTAGATTACAAAAGAGTTTTATTTTATAGAACCTCTATAAATTAATAATCCGTATAAATTAATAATTTTTTTTGGTCACAAGTCGGACCAGTGTAAAAATTAGCAAAATTCGATAAGATAATAAGATAATAATTTTTTTGAAACTCTTATGTAAATATATGGTTCCAATAATAAGCTAAATTAATAATTATACATCTAAGCATATATATCTACATATATAACTAAGGTAATATAGAAAAATATGATTAAATTATTGTTTTAAGTTTATAAACATTATTGATTTATCTTTAAATTCTTTGATATGATATTTTTTAAATGAATTTTATAATTTCGAAAACATTTTTGTATTGATGAGCGTTAAAAGTTCAAACCGAAAATATCTCTATAAATTAATAAATTAATAAATCTATAAGATAATAAAATCTTGAAGTCCCAACATTATTAATTTATAGAGGTTTTACTGTAATAATAAATATAGATATAGATTTCGAGCCATAAGTAGCTTTGACATGTTTGGCCTTATCTAGTATAATTATAATGTGCTAGGAATATAATTCTCAGCTTCTAAAATTTTTTATTTCCAGTTACTCATTTCAGAACTCTAATAAAAATTGCGTGACATATATCAATGAAAAATAAGCTCTCGGATGCAATTTGATGGGGAAAGTCTTGGTATCTTTCTTTCACTGGGTGTAAAGGCAAAATGAGTTTGGGAAGTAACATACATAATTGTATAAAGTTTTATACTTCATAGATTTTAAGGAATCTTTCTACTTATATAAAAAGAAAATTTTTAATTTCAAAGTGTTACTAACTTAGCGACCTTTCGATTTTTTCATAAATCAAGAGTACAAAAAAGGTCAGATCATACATCAATAATAGTGTTGGGCTATCACATACCCCAATGAATAATTTCGTTCAATTCATACCTAAATTTATTAAAATCAGTCAATCCATACATAATCATGTTCAATTTATACCCCAATAAATAATCTCGTAACAATGTTAGTTTTACCGTCAGTTTTTAGTCGTTTTAGTCAAAACCGTAGTTAAAATTTTTGATTAAAACGGCTTTTTAAGATAAAATTAAAAAAAACAAAAAATCTAATAAAAATTACGTGGTTTATATTTGTTTGCCATTACAATAAAAATTGAATCTGGGTCAGCTCTTTATTAGATTTTTTATTTATTTTTATTTTATCTCAAAACAGTGTTGTTTTAAACAATTTGTTTTAACTACGGTTTTGACTAAAACGACTAAAACTGACGGCAAAACTAACATTGTTAAGAGATTATTTATTGGGATACGAATTGAACATGATTATATATAAATTGACTGATTTTAATAATTTTAGGTATGAATTGAACGTGATTATCATTTGGGTATGTAATAGCCCAACATTATCACTGATGTATGATCTGGCTTTTTTTGTATTTTTGATGTATGAAAAAACCGAAAGCCCCTAACTTAGCTTATGTTTATATTTATATTGAAATATTAAATGACAAACCATATGAAGTGTATATATATGCATGATGAATTTGCATATACCAAAAGGTTCATAGTACTTTTCGTTTTTCTCTACATGTTCTCTCGTGAGGCTTAAGCTGATAAAAGCTCATCAGACAGAAAAAGAAAGGAACTTGGAACTTGCGAATATGACATGCCTACAAATCTTGAGATATGGTTACCATAAAACTGTTTTTTACCCGAAAAGAACTGAATTCTAAAACAGAAGTAAAAAAAAGGAAGTACGAGTGCGCGAGTGACCCAACAAAGCAATTTTTTAGGAAGACAGAAAAATTCACAAGTTTAGAAATGTGTGTTTCTGCCTCGGCCTCTCCCACCAGAGTAGTAACCATAACCCGAATTTGAGTAGTAGTTGTTGTTGTTGTTATTGTTATTATATCCGCCTCTGTAATTGGTTTGTGCAGCGAGATATGCACCCTGACCAGGTTGTGGTGGAGGTGGCCTTTGAAAATGGTTACCAAATACCTGAAATTAAAGACGAAGAGAACAAAAAGGTCCATAAGCAAACACACTATTGCAATTTGAGGAAGAAAAGTTTCGGAACTTTGCGTTGGTGTGAATATAGAAAGGATGAAACTAACCGCAGATTGTCTCATGTGCTCGGGAAACTGGATGTGTTGTTGTTGTTGTTGTTGTTGTCCGCTTCTTGCCACACGGTCGAGTGGATTGCACGAGATTGTATCGAAAAAGTCATCCTTGTTATAAGCAGGCTGCAACAAGTAAATAAGAATGTTGACTGCTGCTTGAAATATCATATAAGACCATATTGACTAAGACAACATCAAGAGCTTGAGAATCAGATCTCCGTTAGACTTTGGTAAAGATAGAATTGAATAATACCTTAGTCTTCCCTTCTTCGCTTGGCTCAACTAGAGTTTCTTCCCTGTGATTGATTTGATTGTTCTTTCCGAGATACCCCCATAGTTCACTCTTCTTGAACTTTTCATTCATTGCCTCAAAATCAAATTCTTCAGTGAACTCAATGCTAGAACTAGGGATCCGAGACTGTAACACATTTAGAACCAGAAACAAAAAAAACAAATTAGAAACTATGGCATGTATTGCAAAAAAAAAAAATACAAACAGCAATGGCGCTTAGTATGTGGCTAAATGATCACTGCTAGTGACATCATGAATCTAAGAACCAATGTAATATCATGAAGAAATTTCATAATAACCATGAGAAATCATGCATAGGTATTAGGTGTGATAATTACGAGAAAACATTAGAAATAGAATTAAAAAGAAAAATAGACCTGATGAGCTGAAACTGGAAGAGGCAGCAATGGTGCTTGATATGTGGCAGCAAGACTTCGAGATGGCGCATCCACTGATACCGGGTTAGTTGCAGCAAACATCTCTTGACCCCTATTGACCATCTGCTGCCTAGATTGCAGTAACGGCTTCATGCTGGAGAATGACTGAGGCGGGTTTGGAAAAGGACCAGGGATTAAAGGAGCTGAATGAGAAGTATGAGAAGTCACAGCTGGTAACTCGTAAGGTATCGATCGGTTTTGATGGTTAGACCGAGAGTCATAGACACCTTTACCAACAGCCTGGGGTGCAATGGGGTAACTGTTCTGAATATATGGAGCAGAAAGCTGTGCTTCGGAAAGTGGAGAAAGGTTGGAGGGTGATGAACCAAGGCTAGGTGGAGTATGGCGTTGTGCTTGACCAAGCGGAGAAGGGTTAGAAGAGTGTGATAGATTAGAAGCAACGTCGGGTGTACGAGTAACAACCTGTGATGTATCATCTACTAATCCCATAATCGGTGAAGCGAAAACATCTATAATCTGTGGACCATTGTGCATCGTAGAGGGGGATGAAACTGCCTGTTGCATCATACCAAGAGGAACACCATTGGAAGCTAGTTTATCTCCTTGCACAAAAGATGGCATGGGCATAGACAGACCAGCGTTACTTTGAGTTGCCTGAGAAGTGTTTGTTGAACCAATAAGGCTTGCTGGTGATTCTGTCAAGCTTCCAGCATTAGCTGAAGGAGGCTGGAAGCTTAAAGGGACAGAGGAATGTTGTGCGGCAGGAACCGGTTTACTACTCAAAGCAGGTGTATGGGCCCATTGTGCTCCTCTCCCTGAACCGTAACCACTCTCATAGCCAGAATGAGGAGAGCTTATAGCTGGCCTAGACTGAGAGGACTGTAAACAAGATAGAGGGAATAAGACAATGAAAAATCATGCAATCCGATAGTTTGAGCAGACGGTTATCATTATCCATACTCTACATGAATGTCTTTACCTGATTGATGTTCTGTTCACTTTGAGCCTCCTGTCTTGGCTGTGCAGATGGAGAAGGGTTAACTTGCAGATCCTGAAAATAACCAAACAAGAATCATTACAAATCATTATAACTAATCTTTAATGATCATGTATCAGAGACACCAACTTAGAACTACCAACTACGAAATGCATCAAACATAAAATGTATAAGAAGGTAAGAGTTTGAACACTAACCTTGATGTCACGTCCGCGAAAAAGAATGTAATCGTAAACTGTATCACACGACGGAATTTGCTGCCCATCTTTCTTCCTCCCCTCCGTTCCACAAGATCTTACTGCACAACCATTCAATAAGTAACATAAGAGTATGATCATTCAACACCAGAATACGGACGCCACATTTGAATAGCAACACAAGCTAATTTTTGCTTTGGTAACTTTACCTCTCATTGTTCAGTTACATAAGAAGTTAAGTTTCCAGATTTTTGTCAGAGTTACCAAAATTTTACACGCACCACTAAATGTCAACACAAATCTGAATCGAAACTACTTATAAACGAATGATCAACCTTCATTTACATTCCCTTGATGAATCTAAGACTGAATTAGGAAATCAGAATCTACCACAAGAACGGAATCAGAATCAAAATCCCAGCATATATAATAGAAAACTCCAAACGCAAACAAAGCGATAGAGATATACTCGGTGTCCCGGTAACAAATACACAAGCATAAACAGTCAAATCTGCGTTCGAAAACCTAAAATAGCAATATCGGAAAAATCGCAATAGGTTTCCGAATCCGTACCGTTTTTCAAACCTAGCGTCGAGTCCTGAACGTCGAGATGGTACAGAATGCCTTCGTAACGGATCTCGGACTTAGAAATTAGACTGATGAAGCTCCCGATGAACGTATCGCCGACATTGTTGCCCAGCGACGGAGAAGGTAAAGATGACGGAGATGGAGATGGCGACGGCGAGGAAGATTGGGAACTCTCACTCGCCATTTTAGAGATTATCAGTGGAAAAGGAACAAAGAAAAAGTAGAACGAAATCAGAGCATGAAATCGATTAGGGTTCTTGCTCTTTCTCTCCGGTTGCAATGTTGATTTTTGAAAAATCTCTCTCTTCTCGGAACCGTCATAGCTCTCCGTCGTGATTATAAAGGCGGGGACAACTGTGTGCCGTTGGTCCATCTTTGAGAATATTTGGGCCTTTTTGAGGCCCATGTTCTTTAAGTTCACAATTCGTTTATGTAGACCACTAAAAAAGCTGGATCAATCCGGTTTGCACATAGTATCCGGTTAATTAGTTGAATTAGGAGCAGTGTATTGAAAACCGAACCGATCCGATGATTGAACCGGGTTAGACCACAAACCGAACATGTGACCGGGTTAGATTTTTATAAAACCCAAAAGCTTTTAGACCGGATAAAAAACTATTAAAAACCGCTAAAAACCCATGAACCGGATGAACCAAATATTTTACGTATTTACATTTATTTATTTTTTAATTTCACTTTTTAACTTTTTTGTCTAAATTCCATTAAATTATCAAAGTACAAAGAGGATTACAAAGTCGAATACAAAACATTGAATAAAAATTATTGCATAAGCAGCTATATGCACCATATACTGAAGACGAAAAATTAGAAGAAACGAATTTGAACGCTGTTTTCTTTCAAAATAAGCCTTACACCCTAACAGACATTGTGTGTTATTATTTTCTTTCTTCTAATTGTCTCACTTTTTAACTAGTTAAATATGTTTCTACCATAAATAATTAAACAAAAACAATAAATATAAGTTTTGTTTGAAACTTACATAAATAAGGATACTATATAATATTATTAGGTTTTGATATAATCTTTTTAATTTGGAGAATTCTTCATTTTTAATAATATATTTGATATATTTTATAAAATAATAATTCAAAAGCCTATTTTTTTTTTATTGTTTAGTTGTTAATAATAAATATTACTTAATTATTATTTTGATATTTATGATATGTTAGATTACAAATTATTTCAAAAGTTTAGGTTTAGTTTAATTTTGTTTCCAATACTATTATATTTATTCTTAAATTTATATATTTAAAATTTAATAGACGTAGATTTTGTGAAGCAGATTCAAGCCGATCGGACTCAATTGAATTGTGACCCAAATACTTATTTGGTTTGGTTTCTGGTCCGATTTTAAAAACATTAGGAGTAATTGATCGATTGATACCAAAAAAAACTCGAAACTACAAGATTTAGCTCACTTACAATTAGGAGTTAGGACTCTTCCCCTACTCGGTTTCTTTTATATATAGGTTCTCTCTTGTTTTTTATTCTTTGACAATGAAAAACCTCTCTGGTTAACTTTCTTTTGTAATATGTTACAAACTATTTCGGAACTTAATGATATTCACATATTTAGCCCCCAAAAAAACATATTCCTTTAACAAACAAAAATCAATTAAAACAGATACTCTTGAGTCTTGACGATAGTTTTACTTACCCACATTGTTTACAATATATAGTTTACTAATTTTTATCGTTAGTATATTTCTATCATGTGGGAAAAAAAACAAATCATGCGGAAGTTCAAAAACAAAAACAAAAATCATATCATGCAATTCTAACCTGCTTATCCAGATGAATTAAATATATTTATAGTTTTTTAAACTTGATTAGATATTTTGTGTTTTTCTTTTGGCAACTATTTTGTGTTTTTTGTCAAACAAACTATTTTGTGTTTTTGATTTGTCCTTAGCTAATCACTTTATTTATTCAACTAATTGTTAAACCGTGGGTTACAGCCAACTAATCAATCAATATACTAGTAATGTACAGTCACTTCTGCACTTTGACAGACTGTTTATTCTTCACAATCAATTAAACCATAAATTTAATTTAATGCTTTATAATGCTATTATCTACCTATTACTGTAACATTAAAGATGATACTCTTAGTCTTACTCCAAACATTGAAGATAACATGCTCCAAACTTGGTAGAGAGATCATGTCAAACCATTTCTAGCATCAGCATTGATGAGTTTTTTCGTGAAGTATTAAGAAACTACTTAGTGACCATGGTTGATAAAAAAAACTTACACAGCTGTATATATATTCTCAAGAAAAATTCAGTGATGATTTATTATAATAGTCATCTAACGAGCATATCCGCAGCAGTTAATTCTTGTAACATATACTGTTATAGTATAAACGAAATTTAATCACATTGACCGAGTGGGCACATAATTCACGACTTATGGTCAAAGTCGTCCGTGAAAAAGATTAGAATGGAATCGGCTTTTATCAACTCTTACGCTAATTAAGAAAATAATTTCAAAACTGGTTTACTCCAAGCTGTCGTTGATTTGAATATTTACTTTTCACAAAAGTTATTGAATTCTTTTGACCAGTTATTTATTATTATTATCTAATAATGAAAGTGTTACATAAGTAACCAAGTGAATGGTAGAGAACCCAACAGGAAGTAACCAAGTGAATGATAAACTACTGGTCATGATTCTATTAGTCGATGTCATATATTTCTATATTCTTACATGATTTTTTTTTTTTTTGAACCATATGATTTCTTTTTTTTTTGTACTGCAAATTTCAGATGGTGATTACCTACAACGTACTCCAAATTCGTGTGTTAGTTAACAACAACCTAACTATCTAATTAAGATCCTGATCATCAAAAATCGAATACGTGAAATTTTCAAAATTTTATTCTTGGTGCAATGAAAAGGTTAATTAGTAAAAATAGCATACATGAAAATTGAAAATATATGCTGTTTTGATGATAGTTATTGTTGGTGCAACCGTGCAAGATCCTGATCATCAGTCCCGCAATTTTGATAATATATTTTTGCGCTTTGTTATATGATTATTTGACATAAAAATAGCATACATGAAAAGTGTACGAGTAACATTTATTGTAAGTGTGAATGTGTGAACAAATAAGATTAGTTAAACAATTATTTACTGACAAACTTTGCTGGAAAATTGGCTTGAGCATTTCATATATTGTATTCATTACATTGATAACAAAAAGAATTTACAATTTGAGAGAAATAACAAAAACCAAAAAGAGAAACAAAGAGGGAAAATCTCAATATATAACGGACGAACCAGCTTACATACACATTAAACATTTATATTAACTATTTTTCTTTTTTCTCCCAAAATTTAATAATACTCTCTACATTTACTAAATCTAAACTAAAAAAAAATAAGAGAAATTTATGTACACTTGGGGGGTCCCATTTGGGATTTTTCTCTTTCTGTTCCCTTTACATTTCTGTATTTTTTTTGTCTCTTAGCCAATGAAATAAAAGAGAGCCACTAGTTTTCTCTCTAGTAAGATCTGGAAAAATTCTTTACTTTCTAATTTTAGAAATGCAAGGGCTATTCTCGTAATTTTACACGTCAGCCTCTGGTTTTCGTTCCAAGGCAATAGGCAATCCATTCTGAGGGAGAGCGAACGGCCCATACTGAATTCCATCGCTAGGTCCCACGATTGACCATCTGAAAATTACCAAAATCACCACTCGTAAGAAAAATAAAAAAAATTTCCAAAAAACAAGCCTAATCCGACGCCGTTTCACGTCAACTTCAAAAAGGACTACTATGATTTCACAAGTAACAAACCTGTACTTAGTGGTGAGATGATGGATTAGAATGGAGATTTCAAGTTTGGCTAACTCATTGCCCGGACAAGAATGGATCCCGTTTCCAAATGGCATGAAAGTATTCGGTTTCGGCGCAACTTCGAATCTCGACGGATCGAATTTCGCTGGATCAGAAAAGAAATCAGAATTGTGATGAATATTTCTGAATAGTGGCAATACTTTCCATCCCTTTGGTATCAAATATCCTGTAAGAGACAACCCAAAAAAAAAAAAAAAATGAACTTTAGCATATACTATTTCATATGTAACATATTGATCTAAACATGATCTAAAAATACGTATATATATATGTACATACCTTCGTATTCGACATCTTCGACAGCTTCTCTGAAAGTGAAAGATAAGATTGTAGCAACTCTCATTGTCTCTTGGACGACTCTAGAAGTTAATGTCATCTTCTTTGTATCTTCCCAAGTTAGACTCTCTCCTTCTTTTTTAGCTTTCCTTATCGCCATTTGCTCTTCCTGTTTTACCCAATAATAAACCCGTTAATTTACGGAACTGCCACTCCTTTATGAGAGATCTTTTAAGTGTCGTTTTGAGAAAGAAAAAAATGTGCTTACAGTGACAGCTTCTAGGACAGTTGGATTATCCGCTAAGTACTTGAGTATCCACGTCAGCACACTCGCCGTTGTGTCTCTTGCCGCGAAGATCACTCCGATTATGTTGTCGGCGATCTGTTCGTCGCTTAGTCCTTCTTTGTCTTCCATGAATGATCCTAGGAGATCTTTGTAGGAACCGGAGTTTTGTCTTCTTTTCGATAAGATTTTTGCGAGGATTTGAGCTAGCTCCTTGCGAGCTTTCATGGCTTTGTTGAATAGTGTTCCCGGGAGATTAATCGGCATCGAATTGTAACCTTTCTCTAGAATGTAGTAGCATCGTTTCAGATCTTCTCGGTAGAAAACTTCGTCTTTTCCAAGTATTGAGATTAACGCCACATTGAAAGTGTACTGTTGATACCAAAAAAAAAAAAAATCGAGTAAGAAAACAGAGGACAGTGAAAGAAAAACGCAGAGGATACTCTGTTTTCTGAAACTCTGAAGAAAACAGAGTACACAGTTTCTTTTTAAGACAGAAATCAGAGGAGAGAGAAGGGTGTGTGGGGGGCTTACTGTTTTCATTTCTTGGTAAGTGTTGAGTTGAGTTCCATCCCAAGAATTGAGTGATTCTTGAGCGATCGATTCAATGTTTGGGACCATGTTTCTGATTGAATCAGGCATGAAAGCTCTTAAAACGAGCTTCCTGAGTTTAGCATGATAATCTCCTTGGTGGAAGAAGATGGCTTGTTTTCCGAGCATCCTCTCTTTGCTCGCCGGAAAAGTCGGTTTAAACAAATGAGATTTCGTGACCAGTACGAATTTCGCTGCTTCAGGGCTCGAGATCATCACACATGGACATCCTAATACATGAGTCTTGAACACCGATCCGTATCTGTTTTACCAAGAAAAGATAAAATAAATTAAAAAAGTCAACTTTTCTGTTTTAGACAACGAAATTCGAATTTGGGTTTTTTTTTTTTCGATTTTTGTTTTGCAAATTGACCTTCTCTGTTTTGATGCGAAGAACACATTTGGGTCTTGTGAGTAAAGCTGGAATGTTTCGCCGACGTAAGGATAGCCCATTGTTCCCGGAGGAAGAGGGAGTTTCGAGGAGGAGCTACGGCGGAAACCGGCGGCGGAGGCTATAAACCGGAGTAAACAGAGAAACAGAGCCGCCGCGGAGAGAGTGAGAAATATGCCGGAGAAATCCATTATACTTAAATTTTTTGATCAAAACCCAATTCGTCTTTGTTAACAGTGGGAATTTGAAGTATCTTTGTGAGCTCTCTCTAACGGAGGGTTTTGTTTTGTGTTGTTTGAGATGGAAAATCAAGTGGGAGAGATGAATTGGTTTTATAGGCAGTGGAGGAGAGAGAGACCAATTTGGAGAGGAGAGAGGATTTTGGAGAGGGGACTTTCCTAAAAGGAACCTTTTTTTGTTGAGCCAGCTCATTTGAGAGAGAGTGACGAGAGCACGTGTCGAAGAGCATGCAAAGAAAAAAAAAAGAGCGTGTGAGATTTTGACCAAAATTAGCCATCGTTAATTACTTGTGTTTTTTTTTATTATGGATTTTTAATTAGAATAAAGTCAAAGAAAGGGGCAATTTTGGCTCTTAAGTAGAGACAAAGGAGGTAATGGGAGGGCTTTAAATTAAATGTCTGCCATGTTAATTGAAGGCTGCACTTCAAGGATTATATTAGTAGTTTAATTATGTAGCCTCCTACTAAGTACTAACCTCTTGTGTTTATCTGTATTTAAGATATTTATTAAAAAAATAATCATTGAAAAAGAAGAATAAAGAATAAAAATGATTGATGATAAATATATTTATAATTTTGGTCCGAGTAAAGTTGATCTCTTGAATGGAAGATGGTATATGTAAATAACCACGCGACACTCATATATACTACTTAAGTTTGTTAACTAGTAAAGAACCTTAAACTCGATTTCTGTTGACCAAAAAAAAAAAACTCGATTTCTTAGAAATGCCTTAAAAGGAATATTAAAAGTTATAGTTTCAAAAAAAATTCAAAATTTTATATTTTTTTGCTGTTGACAATATATCCTACCAATAGAAAATTATGATATTGTTGATTTATTATTTACTCACAAAAAGTATTATTTTCAAAAAAAAAATTTAAAGGAGTTATTTTACGTTTTCAATCTAACTTTTTACATTTAATTTATATTTTACTTTTTATTAAAAGCTAAATGAATTTTTAATTTTTAATTAGTAACATATTAAATAGGAGTATATTTGTAATTTTTTAAAAATTATTAAACTACGTAGAATGTATCAAACTTCACATTTTTTATGTGAAACGAATGAAGTATGATATAAATATTTAATCTAGATAAATCAAATGGACTGGAAAGTAACTCCTGAATTTGACTAAATTAATTTTACCTTTTAATGTAAGAAAAAGGAAACTGGACCTAAAATAGTAAAATGAATAAAATTGAAAGAAAACTCAACTTACCAAAATGATATATTTGGTTAAAATCAAACTCAAAATAAAATCAAGACACCCAAACAAGTAGTATGTTTCTAATACCAATTAACATGAAACAATTTCTAGCACGATTTATGTTAATTGGTATTATTTACCAACTAAAAAGCTAAAAAACAAAAAAAAACAAAATCTGAATTGAAACATAAGACTTTAGTATCTGGTAATAAATCATTTGCTCAAGTTATTTTAGTCATAATTTTATTTTGGTATTAATGTCAATCTGATAATTATACTTTGTAATAGTATGGAAAAACCACGTGGTCGAGAAAACAAAAGACACACAATACAAATTTTCAGGATTAATTATTCATTATTATATATGTCCCCTTAATGCTAAGAGCCTAAGCCCACTTGTTAATAACTTAATTATTCATAGATACTAATTTTTCTTCCACGTTAATCGTGCATTACAGCCATATATTATTACTTTATTAATAGCTTATACGAATTAATCAAAACCTACGTATTAATCAAAACCTACGTGGTTGACATAAAATTATTCAAAACCTATGTGATTAGAACTTAATTATATTATATATAAAAATTGACTTTTATTTTTTCAAATTACACAAGTAGGTTTAAATTACAAATATGATCAACTTCAGTAAGAATTTTAGTTTTGAGAAATGTTTTAATATACATTGACTTTTGTTTTTTATCTATTTTTTTTTGTCGGCAAGTTTGTATCTATTTAATATCAGTTGACTTCGTTTGTGCCTGTTAAATAAAACATAACTATTTTCTTGGAGGATCTATGACCGAGAAGACTTTAGTAAATATTTGTCTAATTCCTTATTAATTTTGAAAATTAGAAAAGTCTAACAACTATCACCAAATATCTCATATATTCATAAGCAGTATTATTTTGAACAACAATTGTAGCTAAAATATTTTAGAAAATACTACTTTTTATTTTTGGAACCTTGAAACATTGAAATATATTACTTACACCATAGATATTACTAGGGCGTTCGGTTCAGTTCTTTTGGTTTTTCGATTTTTCGATTAGTAAAAAATAGCTACCATTTTAATACAATATCTAGTTTGTTTTGGTTCGGTTTCGATATCTTCGGTTTTCGGTGTATTCGGTTTTTAACCAAAAACCAAAAATTTTGTTTGGTATAACTTAGATTTCGATTTTTTAATAGAAAATTAGAAATAGTAACGATAAAAAGTAGAAAACATAGAAACAATTAAAATTGTAAAACCCATGTCTATTATAAAATTAATAAAACTCTAAAATTTGTAATTAAAAAAAAACTTTAAAACGAAATCATTAAAGCACTAGTCTTTAACATCATAAAATAAAATAAAATATTAAAATTAGAATGAAAATTAAAAAAATTGAATGAAAGCAAAGTTTCACTCTTTCAAATTCGCCTTCCATCAAGATTACATAATTTAGACATTAAAATTTTAGGGTTACATAATTTACATACTTATTGAATATTATATATTATTATATTATAATTTAAAATTAATCAATTTTTTCGATTTAATTGTGTTTATCGGTTAATATCCAAATTATATCCGGATTCTACGGTTTTTAAATTATTACATACATACAATTAATATAATATATCTGCAATCCAACCATATATTTTATTTTGGTTTGATTCGATTCGGTTCGATTTGATTTGGTTCGGTTTTACCAGATTGGACAACCCTAGATATTACCAATAATTAACTAACTATAAAAGCTAAATTGATGTGGATAAACAATTTGATATGCATAGATTGTGTAAGTCTTGAGTTTTTTTTAGTTAGAAAGTTCTAAATTTTGTCAATATATGGTTTCTTGGAATCTAAACTAATATGTGATATCGATCAAAAATTAAACATATTTTTTTCACTTAAAAAGCAGCACCGAACGAACACTATACAACTACACACTTTGACCCAAAATAAGTTGAACTTAAGACAGTCAAAATTGGTCAGAGGTCGACAAACTTATGATCAACACACAGTTTAGTGACATTTGTCTTATCAAGGTTGTGGCCTCATAATCTTTTAGAAGATAAGAAGATGTGACTTTTCATATTGAAGAAACATTCACAAATCGTTTAATACTTACAAATTTCATTAATTTTAAAAGTAGAGTGGGGACTATGTAGTTGGGGAAATTAATCATAGAACGATTCCAGAATTAATGTTCTTCAACAAGAAACATATATACGCGGTCGAATAAATATGATGCGTCGTTACGCGGCCGAAGATTTCGTCTTTCACTGCTCGTTTGTACGTAATCGTGGTACGACTTCTTCCATTTAATTTATTATTTTATAGTGTAGATATATTGAATTACTATATGATTCTCTTTTCGAATTTACTTATCAAACATGGCGTGCAATCATGCTGGTGTTATTACATCGTAAAGGAGAATATTCAAAGTGACAATTAAGCCGATACTCGATACATTTCACAAAAATAATATACTACACTAACTACTTGTTTTAAGCCAAGTGTGTGGTCTAGCAGCAGCGTTTTTGTTATTATTAGGTTTAGGTCAATAATCAAAATTTTAATTAGCATAATAATATTTTTTCATTCTATAATCTATCCGGATAGAAGAACATAAATAAATATATATATATATATATATATTGAAATATTTTTATCTTTGGATGGTTACATACGAATAAATTAATATGCATGAATCATGTCATACTACCATGTCATACTATATATTTATTGACTATATTTAGTATTTTATTCAATGGACGCAAGTATTACATACAACTGTGTTTATCTCACGACAACACGCATTTTGCCTTTCATTAATTCAAGTAATTTTATGTTTCGCAGATGTTTGAGCAAAACAATATGTTGCGTACTGTACACAAATTCTCAAGATAGAAAGAAAAGAGTAAACATGACATTTTGATATCTTTTTTTTTAATTGGGACAAACTAAAAAAAAAACAGTTTTGTTAGTTTTATCCACCAGAATAATTCTGTAAAACTTTATTTGGATTTCTTCAAATTATCAAAATGTTTAAGCAAAATTTAATAGCTCTTATATCCATATAACTTATTAATCATCATTTAACATTTCTTTATTTGTTTTGTTTAATTCTCTTACTATGTACTAAATATGATTATTTTTTTCCATTCATTTCGCTTGTTTTCATATTGTTTGTTACATTTCAACCATTGTTGATACTTTTAATTTTTAAACATCTACTATATATTAAAAAGAAAGCATTGAAAGCCATTTTTACTGATGTATCGTCGTCACAATTTTTCATCTTTTTATTTATTTATATTATTCGAATATTCTTATTACCAAACACTAATTACTTTGCCAAAAATAATTAAAATATTCTTATTTATATTGCCAAAAACAATTTTGCATCTGTTTTTAATAAAAAATTTAACATATTTATTAATTCTATATTAATTGAGATTTTTAACTTTTAAAAGATATATTAATAATTTGGATAAGATAACATATAATGAAGTTAACATAATATATATGTTTAACGTATTAAGTATATTTGAATATTATCATATATTATTATTTAAAGAACTATGTTACTAAATTTACTCCCTTCTAGAACAATCTAAGGTATAAAAATATTCAACTGTATTAGATTGAGATACAAAAATAATTATTTTATATCATAAAATTAAAATAGGTAATCTACTAACCAAGAACATAAAATATAAAAATTGAGATCTCAGTTTCGGTTCAATAATTTCTGCAATCAACTAAAATTATACGAATTTTATTCAATAATTATTTCATCTCGTGCATAGCACATATATTATCCTAATATATATATACACACACATATTGTCTAGTAAGAGTAACATTCATATATTAATTAATAATATATGATATTTTTATGTTTTTGTTGAATATTTTGTTTATAATCAGAGAATTCAAACTAATTATCAAAATCTGTTAAAAATGGTTATTCTTATTATTTACTTCACGTTTATAATAAATAATGAAAATTTAATTAATATATATAGTGGGAGGACAAATCTGATAAATTGGAATGTATACGTATTGTATATATTCACAAAGATAAGTTACTTACACATGCATGAAACTTTAAAATAAGATATGAAAATATACTCAAATATCAGGAACGTCACAAGCTAGATGATTGTTGTACCTCCGACCGACGATATCTTCTTTATTACATGCAAACATGTCTTTATTAGATGATTATTGTCTTTTTTCAAAAAAACATGCCTTTTATTTGCGTGCGTGACAGAAGCTTACTATACTCGGGATTTACGTAGGCTATTTTTATTTTTTTAACCGTAAAAATTCTGGATATTCTGTCCGTAATTTTCTTTAGTATTCTAAGCTAGTCCAATTTAGAAAATAACTCTCAATCTCAAAAAGATGAACTTAGAACACCAAAAATGAACTCTTTTGCATTACTACTAGGCCACCACTTATTTGGTGATGTAGTATTTTCATGAGTAAATTTCAATTTATCTTCTTTACAAAAAAAAATCAATTTGCAAATATAAATTTATATATTACTTTTTTATGAATTCACTTTAAAATTATTTATATGCAAAAATTTGTCTGTTTATTTGTTTGTTTCCTCTATGGAAATCGTCTTTTGCATGCCTTCTTGAATCTATCCCCGAAGCTGGCAATAGTTAATTGGTTTATAATACATTATACATATATACTATTTATATATAGATGTATGGATATAAATATATTATGAATTCATGATGTAATACATCTAAAACTCTTCTAACAAAACAGCATATCATAATTACAAAAAAAAAATATGTATTATATATAAGACATTGCTACAAATACAAGTTTAGTCTACATTCTAGCCTCTTTTAAGATGATGAATTTAATATATTAAAGAATTTTTTTTTATGTATGTACAATGTATATCATGTTTGATTACTGTGATGTATGTATGCGGAAGCTCCTACAAAAATTTACGAGACTATTTTTTCAAATTTTTTGAAATTTAAAAAACAAAGTTACGAATAAATTAATATGCATGAACCATGTCTTAATGTCGGTTCGGTGGAATCGCCAATCGTGATATTTTTCTTTGTACAATGTTTATTTTCGGTGAGTTCTTTATGTGCCGGCGAGAATTCTGATTATTGATCGGTGATTGTCCTCTTAACCCATAGTATGGAGGTGTTCACTTGGGTTTTTGATCATGAAATCATTGAAGTGAATATTTTACTAATTGGAATAAGATTTTTAATGGATTGAATCGGGAGAAAACTGAAGTCAACATTTTTCAACATGACTTTGATATGAAAATTTTGGATCAAAATGTCGATTTTTCAGAATTATTGTCAAAAGCATCGTTTTTTTGCGGTGTGTAAATTGGAGGTTCGGCCAAGGGATGCTACTCACACACAATATTCGCATCAGAATAAGATATAATATAGATAAGGATAATAACGAATTTAATGATTCGTTAGCGAGTAAGATTTGTCTATAGAAAACGTTGTCAAATTCACTTTTCTAATGTAACTTTTTCAGTATATAAAGCATATATGTGCTTAAGTAATAATTTATTTTTATGGAACTTTTGTACTCTGACTTTGTAATTTTGATTTAATATTAATAAAATTGTTAAGCGAAAAAAGAACCATGTCATACTATATATTTATTAAAGATATTTAGTATTTTATTCGGTGGACGCAAGTGTTACATACAACTGTATTTATTTCACGACAACACACATTTTGCATTTCATTAATTCAAGTAATTTTATGTTTCGCAGATGTTTCCGGAAAAACAATATGTTGCGCACTGTACAAAAAATAAAAAGAAAATATTTAACATGACATTTTGATGTCCTGTTATGTTTTCAATATTTTTTTTTCTAAAAATGGGACAAACTTAAAAAAAAAAAAACAGGTTTGTTAGTTTTATCTACCAGAATAATTCTGTAAAACTTTATTTGGATCTTTCGAAAGTTATCAAAATGTATAGTTAAAATTTAATAGCTCTTATATCCATATAACTTATTAATCATCATTTGGCATTTCTTTATTTGTTTTGTTTAATTGGCTTACTATGTACTAACTATAATTATTATTTTTTCATTCATTTTGCTTGTTTTCATATTGTTTGTTAAATTTCAACCATTGATATTTTTAATTTTCAAACATCTACTATACATTAAAAAGGAAGCATTCCTGTTATATTTGCTGACGTGTAGTCATCACAATTTTTTCAATTTTTTATATTTGATTTATTTTATTCGAATATACGTATTACCAAACATTTTGCCAAAAAAATAATTAAAACATTCTTATTTATATTACCAAATACAATTTTGCATCTGTTTTTAACAAATAATTAAAACATATATATTAATTGAGATTTTTGACTTTTAAATGACATCTTAATAATTCGGATAAGATAACACATAAAAAAGTTAATATAATATACATGTTTAACGTGTTAAATATATTTGAATATTACTATATCTTACTATTTAAAATTATGTTACTAAATTTACTCTTTTCTAAAGCAATTTAAAATATGTATAAATATATTCTATTGTATTAGATTGAGATATAAAAAAATAATCATAAAATCAAAATAGATAACATAGTAGCCAAGAACAGAAAATATACAAATTGAGATCTCAGATTCGGTTCAATAATTTGCACAAAAACTGCAACTGATATTTTAACTAAAATTATACGAATTTTACTCAATAATAATTTCAGCTCGCGCATATATCGGCTACTATCCTAGTATATATAATAGCTACACATATTGTCTAGTAAGAGTAATATTAATATATTAATTAATAATATATGATATATTTTTATGTTTTTGTTAAATATTTTGTTTATAATTAGTGAATTCAGAACTGTAAGTCAAACTAATCTTCAAAATCTGTTATAGAAAAATTTAGTTATTTTTATGATTTACAATACGTTTATAATAAATAATGAAAATTTAATTAATATTATATAGTGGGAGGAAAAATCTAATTCAAATATTTTGTTTATAATCCGAGAATTCAGAATTGTAATTCAAACTAATCTTCATAATCTGTTAAAAATGGTTATTCTTATCATTTAATTTAATACTCGTATTATATAGTTTTTTTTGTTTAAAAAGGTTAGAAAAGCAGTTCGAACCCTAATGGGTAAATAAACATTGAGAAAATTTGGTAAAATACTTCAAAATGAGATTCTAATTTAAAACTACACCATTATTAAATTCTTAAAAAAATTATATTTAGTATAAAATGACTAAATTAACTTTATTTTGAGTTTATAGAGATTCTAAGTGTGAACCTATGAATCATCTATACAATACAATAATTTAAAGCCACTTTATCATCTATTACGAGAACAAAAAGGAATATATAAATCATCTATACAATATAATCTTCTAAAGGCAGTTATATTTCCTCTATAAAACATGTATATTACTATTCAGTTTTATAAATTTTTGACTTGGAAATATCTCCATCTATTATTCAAAATCTGAATGTTGCTAAACAATAATTCATTAAACATTAACATCGATCAAAAACCTGAGTAAATGAAAAAACTGAATTGAAACAAAAAAAATTAAAGACTAGAGAGAGAATAAAATTGTATTAACGTTAATAAAAATTAAAATACTAATTTTTTTGTTTGTATAGATAAAATTTCAAATACTAAGATTTGTCTAACTATATAAAATTTTAAATATTATATAATTAGATATCTTTATCTTCATTTAAAATTATAATATTTATAATTTTCGATATTTATTTTTATTTATTAATCTTCTAATTAAATTCTGGTCAAAATAGTCTTTTTACACATTAATAAGTGTAATATTTTTCAAATTTCAAATTTTAATTAGGGTATTTTGCCAATTCTCCATAAACTTTGGGACCTCTTAAACCAGTTTAACTGCCTTCTTTTTCTTTAAATATTATATATTCACAAATATAAGTGGGAGTACAAATCTGATAAATTGGAATGTATACGTGTTGTATATATATTCACAAATATAAGTTACTTGCACATGAATGAAACTTTATAATAATATATGAAAATACACTCAAATATCAGGAAAGTCACAAACTTTATAACATGCAAACATGCCTTTATCTGCGTGTGTGACAGAAGCTTACTGTACTGGGATTTACGTAGGCTACTTCCCAATGAGGAAATCTCAATTTATCTTCTTTAAAAAAACAAATCCATTTGCAAAAAACCCGTGATCATTTATTCTAATTAATCGAAATATTTTGATTTTTTTATTCTAATTAATCAGACTAAACTAAATATGCACTTAGAGCATCTCCAACCCATAATTGCATTTTTCATTGCAAAATGCAATAATTACAAAATGCAATTGAATTTCTCTCCCATGCATAATTGTATTTTCTATGTCAAAAGGAATATTTTTAGTATATTCTTCTTTTCTATTTTATTATTAATTGCTAATTATACATATTTTCTTTAAAATTTACAAATTGACCCAATTATTTAATTTCTCTCAAAATTTTCATAAATTATGATATTTTTTGAAATTTTATTATTATAATTTAAAAAAAAAACACATTACACTACACTTATTAAGTAATCAATCATTGTTGTACTAAATTTATTTTCTTTTATTTTTAATTTCAGTATTTTTTAATTATTTTAAATTTAGTATTATGTTTTTATATGTTCTATTAAAAGTATCAAAAATTTGAAGGATTATTTTATAAATAAAAAAGGTCAATTGCAAAATACAATTGAAAATGAGATGGTTGTATATATTTGAAACCAAAAATGGCATTATACCATTTTGCAATTGAAAATGAAATTGAGTTGGAGAAAAATTTATTGCAAAATGCAATTTGACACCAAATTTGGTATTGGGTTGGAGATGCTCTTAAGGTACATATTTATGATATTTTTGATATTCTTGATTTTATAATATTAAAAAATAAACTAAATATATTTTTATTATTTGAATTAACTATTTAAATATTATGTAAGATATTGGCAAGATTCAGCAATATCTAATTCGAAATCAGTGGTTCAGAAAATTTATCTAAATGTTTTTTTTACAATTATAACTTATCTTGCTAAAAATAATCATAATATTTTGCTTGTCTTAACTAAGCATAATCTTGAAATATTAATTCCCGTGCGCAAACAATATAATTTTAATAAATTTGAATCATTAACAGTTAGGTTAAATTTTATTACTCATTTTACATTTTTAAAATTACAAAATTTAATCTATAAAGAAATTATCCTGTGCGGATTCACAGAAAAAAATCTAGTTCTCTAGCAAATAGATGGGACGATCGGATTCTATTTGTTGTATTCATATAGAGTATACAAACAAAGTATAAACCTATATTAAATTGAATTTGGGTATAGTTCAATTAAAATTCCGTAAAAAGTCCTTTTTTATATCAACATCTTGATAATTAAAGAGTTTAGAAATTTAAATCCGAATTACAAATTTTACATATACTAAATGTTATGTTTTTTTTCAGTTGAATTTTTTCTTTTACATAATAATGGTGGAAAATTTACGCTGATTATGGTGGGGTTCCATATGGCTTTTCTTCCACTTTTTCTATTGTTTTATTTTCAATTACTTAACGTTCATATATAGCTTGCTTGTTTGTTTTTTTTCTGTTTGTAATTGGTCAAATTTGAGATATAGTATAACATTGAGCATATGTAAATAGATATAGATATGTTTGTAATATTTATATTGTGGTCTAAAATTTAATTTGATGCCAAAAAAAGAAAAAAAATTCAATCAGTTAAAATAAAAATATGTTGTTGATATCGTTTAATTGTAAAATCATATGATTAAACAAAAACAAATCTAAAAAAAAAAAAAGAGGAAACAATTTTTTTAGTTTAATTTTAAATGATGTAATATAATTTTATTTCGCTTTTTTTTACTGATTTATGAGAAAATCAATCTTAAAAAAACGTTTCCTATGATTATATATATAAGTGTATTCTTGTCTCTAAAAAGGACTGATTAGGGATAAAAATTGATGCCAATTAATTCTTATGTTATAGTATTATGATATTATTTAGGGTCTGAGTAAATTATCTGAAACAGAAAAATTGAACAGAAATCGAATTTAATGGAGACTACCAGAACCAACCAAATATTCATAGATATCCGAATGGTTGTTTGTTCAAAATATTTCGGGTATCCGAACTGAATCATAAACCGATTGGATATCCAAAATATCCGAGATATAATTAAATAAGAAAATATTAGTTATATTGAGATTTGAAGCAACTAAATATCCAAAATCATCGTTTTTAATTAAAAAATATTAGTAATATTTAAACCAAAGTAAAAATATATATCTAAAATAACAAAAATATTAAAATGTCTTTAATTTGTCAAAATTAAATCAAATTTTATCAAAAATTAAACTAAATTTTATCAAAAATTAATATTTTGAATCCCCAAAACTGACTCGTATCCCGGTGGAACCGAATGAAGCCCGAACTGAAATTTTTTTTTTTTAATACCAAAATATCTAAAACCCAAAAAGCCTGATTGGAATTTTTTTTTTAATCAGTAGTTTGCCATTTGTAATCGTGGCCGTGGTTTTCCGTCCAGTCAACATCACTCTTTTTGAATTGTTTTCGTTTCTCTAATAAGAAAGCTTTCCATTCATGAAAAACAAAAAAAATACAAGGTTCACTAAAAATAAATATCAAGTAAAAATGATAATATTAAAATGTTACGACAAGTTGACGGGAATTAGACAACTCTTAAAATACTAATTTTCCTATGTTGGTTCCTTTAATAAAGACGTTAAAAAGGTTATTGTCTTGTTTGTTTTTTGCATTTGCCCCCACACGGTATCAAGTTTACAGTCATTTAAAGTAGAAAATAAAATATGATGTTGACAATGATGAGTTAGATTGTCTGTACCAAGAATGCAACTTGTAACTGTGATAAATATTGTTAATATATATCCAAAGGAATAGTAAAATAAATATGATAAATAAATTTACAAAAATATTGTTTTCTATTTTCAATATATTTTCTAGACAAAGTTTATATTTATTTCTCACCCAAAACTTATTTTCTTTGAATATAAATCACTATTATCTAATTAATGATATATTAAATAAAGACATCTTTGTATAATTAATAGTTTTTCTAATTTGTTAAAACATTTTTTTTATAAAAGGCTTTCAAATTAAATGTAGGAAAAGTATTACATATATATAATTTTAGTCATAGTTTTTGAAAAATGTAAAAGAAGAGATCTTAACATTAAGTAGAGTATAAAGAAAAGAGAAAATATATTTAACCCTTTAGCGACTTTTAGTACGACCACAATCACCACCACGCCCACGTATCCGTTCGTTGTCCACTGCATTTTTTAAACTTTTTGTGTAGATTTTAGGTAAAGATCATTATAACCTTATTTTATTAAATGTTACTAAAGTTTTATTTTAAAATAATAAATACTATAGAAACAAATTAATAAAAAAATAATAATTATATATAAAAAAACTAAAAATGTTACCTCTTTGTTCTTTAGATCATGTGAATAGAAAACATAATCAAATTACAGGTCTATTAGCTAAAAACTCATACGCGATTGATTCCGTTTGTTTAATGTATAAAGTTCCGTTTGAGTGGCTATTACATTATTTGTATTTTTTTTTTAATAATATAAGATGTTACAAAAAAATTAAAAATGTTTAACTTTTAAAAAAAAAAAATCTTAAACAGGTAACAATTATAAACGATGGAAGTATTTTAAATATATATATTTACTATAAAAAGGTAATATAATAACTAATATAATATAATAACTAATATATTACTATTTTGTTATTAAAGTGACTATTTTTTATTCCTCCCAAATTATCCCTATACAGTATATAACTAGCTCTGAACTTATCCAAATAAAATCTAAGTGCTAAAAATGATAGACAATATGATTCTCGGATTAATTCTAAAATTTGAACTCTAGTGCTATGTTTTTCATCTTACCCAGAAGGCAAAAGCACAAATTGTTTTCTTTTTCGATTCTTTTGTGAAGATTAAGACAGAGATATTGTGGTATAGAAATTTAATTGTTAAAATTTTATCCCAAAAAACAATATCCAAAAATTAGGATATTTTTTCCATGGCTATGGTATCTCTGATAATCAGATTATCAGGTAGTCAGCGAGGATTGAGAAAATTTAATAATATATTTTATATGTATATTGAAGGATAATACATTCAAATAGTCTTGAAATTATTTAATTATTAGAATAGTTTTTTAAAGTTTTAAACTCCGATTCTATTTTTATTTTCTTTGTTGACAAAAACGTAATTACGAAACTACTGTTTCTATTATCTGTTAAATAAACGACAAAAAGTCTACTAAATTACAAAAATCTACCGACTTAATTACAGTAGACTTAATTGGTAGATTTCTTTTTACGAAGCGGTAGAGATGTTATAGAAAGGTAGATTTTTGATTCAATTGATAGATATAATGTTAATGATGACAAATTTGTATTTGTCTCGTAGACTTAAAATCCAAAAAGATGATTTTTTTAGTAGATTTATTATCGGATCTGTAGATTTTTTTGTTGTTGGTAGATTAATTTTGAATCCGTAAACTTATTATTTATGATGGTAGATTTATCATCAATAAAAATGTGTTTGGTGTGAAGACAGATTTATGTTGTTTGATGATAGCTTAATTTTGGCGTAGTAAATTTATTATTAATTAGAGTTATTGACGGATAATTGTCTGTAGATTCAACAGAGAAATGATTGTAGATTTATTCGTAGTGTTGGTAGATTTTTAAAACATCAATATATAGATTTGCTTATAATGGTATTTATACAATCTTTTGTAATTACTTAAATAGTATTGATGCATGTTGGGGTAAAGTTTTATGTTCAAATAATTCTACCATAATATTAAACAAATTCTAAAAAGTCTACCGTAATTCCAAATGCAAACGGTGATTGCAAACGTCGGTCGCAAACACCGATCGCAGACGCCGATTATAAACGCTAGTCACAAATACCGATGACAAATACTAGTCGCAAACGCTGTTCGCAAACGCTACTTTAAGTATTTTTTTATTATATAATTTTTTTATTATTAAAAATATTATTAATTCTTTTATTTTTAGTAAATTATTAAATTATACATGATAACAATTTCATAGATTAAACAAAGTAACAAATTTTTCAAATCTTTTTATATGTCCTCCAAAATATTCATACTAAAAAACTATTATAATAAAATAGACACATTACAAGGCTATTCTAAGTTATATTCTCATACTGTATATTGAATTACTTTGAATGGGTCACGTACATTGAATTACTTTAAATGGGTCACGTACAAGAAAGGTAGTGTATGAAGAAGTACGGACGTGGTGCATAATTGAACTCGAATATTGCTTTGAAAATAAAAATATAAATAATTGATCCCAATCATATCTGTGTACATACATTTTCTCGTCGTTTACAACCCAGGCCAGTTTCTCTATGTATATTTTATTACAATTAAATAATGAAGACATACATATACTATAAAAAATTAGGACTCAATGAAAATACATTAAGTTGGGATTATTGGTTGTGTATTTTAATAAATTTAGAAATTTAAATTAAATTTGGTGTTGTTAGTTTTATAATTTTAAAATCGATATTTAAATTTTGTGTTACTGGTTGTTTGATTTATAAATAATAATTCAAATCACGTGTTATTCAATATTACAGATTTAGTTATAAATTTGATTTCAAAATGGATTTTATTGGATTTGGATGAATTTCCATATTAAAAATACAAAAACAAAAATTCCACAAAAAACTTACAGATTTATAAGTACTAATTAAATTATATATGTTAGATTTAAAAATCACTAAATTTTTAAAAATTTGTAAATCATACATAGATTTTCAAAATCAATGAAAATATATAAACGAACAAGGCCATATATATATATTTGTAATAAAAGTCAAATTTTAGATTGTTTTAATTCAGTATTTATTTACCATTTACACTTTTTTTTCAACGGATATAGCACCTATAACTATTCAAAAATCTAAACGAGTGGACCACCATTTACCCATTTATTGCAGAAAAATAAAAAAAATAAATAAAAAACTGCATTTTTGTAATAAAAACAGGAGAAATACATTTTTTTGCCTCACATGAGTTACTAATGAAGATCGACGCATGATTTATTTTTAAAATACATTTTAATTTCTATTTGTAAATTATTACATTTTTAATTATTTTTTACGAATATCCTAACATAATAAAAATATAATCTATATTTTGTTTTTTCTATCATCTCTCGAAATTGAAGTTAAAGTTTATTTTAATATATTTTATGTTTTGCATATAAACTTATAAATATAATAGTGTAGAAATTATTTTTTCTGTGTTTTAAATAATTGCTATAAATAATTACCGTTTTAAAAACCACACGTTACATAGTTTCTGTGAGAATCACTCCTATTGGGGAACATATAATTTTTTTATTAGAAACTTTTTATTCTTTTTCTTTTTACTTTTAAACAGTTGACTTGCACAATTTAATGTTTTTTATCATTTTGAATCGCTAAATCCATTGATCTGTATTTATTCTGCATGATTTGGTTTATCTGTATTTGTTATGCGTAATCTGCATAATCTGTTTGATCTACATTATTTAATTTTCATGACAAAAGAAAAATTGTTATCTTTTGAATATTTACTCGTTGAGAGATGGAGTTATAAAGAATTGATTGATTTTAAGAGTCGTGAGATTTGTTAAATTTGTAAAAAAAATTGTTAGATTTGAAAAGAGTTTGTATATTTAAAAAATCTATCAATTTGTTTTATTATAATGACTTTGAGAATCTAAGCCATATAGATAGTATTTTGAAAATCTTGTTAAATCTTGTTTTATGAGTTAAATTGTTTAAAATCTATGTCTCAATAACACAAAATTTTAATAGAATCATAGAATCTTTAAAAACCAAACTTTTTGAATAATAAAAGATTTTGGATGGAATTCTAAAATCTTTAAACCAATAACAATGAATTTTATTAAGATTTTAAGAATCTATAAACCAATAATGATGGAATCTAAAAATTTTATAACCAAAATATTTGATTCTTTTAATTACAAACTATAAAACTCTAATAAAACATGTGTATCAAATAAACATTTTAATACAAAATTATGTGTAAGAAAATAAAAATCCTGATAAATGCCATGCATAGTCACGAAATAACTAGTTACAAAAATAATTTAAAGATATTTTCATAGCTATTATAAAGAAAAAGAAATTAAGTAATCTTCATAGTAGAGAAGTAAAAAGTCAAATAAGGAGATATAATGACGTTAGACCTAACTAATAAATAAAAATATTGGCAAGATTTAAAAAGATTATATTAAAACTTGACAAGTAATATTAATACACAACAATGGTAAGAAAAAACAAATAAGTAGGTTTCAAAAAAAAAAAAATAATAATAAAAAAAAAATGATAATGAACAGAAATAACTAAGACGACAAAAGAAACAAACAGAAATAACCAAAAAATAATATTAATTGCTATTTAAAATTTTTAATCCTTCATTAAATTGAAGTAAGCGTAAGGATGCGGGGAAATAAATAAATAAAACGAAAGCAGAACAGTGGGCTTGTCAAAGCGGTTTTGAATTTTGATCGAAACCAGGAATCGTGGCTCGTAAGATGCCAGTTGGCACACCAAATTAGTATTGTTAATATATTTCAGGAAAGAAGTATATTATTTAAATATATCGCATATTAATAATATTCATATGCTCATATGTTTTTTTTTATTTTTTTGGGTCGTCCATATGCTCATATGCTATTTTTAGTCAATGTCCGGTTGTTGTCGAGTTTTTATTTAATAAAAAATTTGCATTGGGACGCATACTTCAGATAAGATAAGAGGATGGAAATGTAAATAGCCTATATATGTTGCAATTTTAAGAAAATTTTATTTAATGTGTGAATAAAGAGTAAAATAGAACTTTCAATAATTTTCTTAATATCCGTGAAAAGTGTCAATCATGAAACAAATCATGAAACAAAGAGAGTACAAATTAAAAAATCACATAAATTCATAATTTTTTGATTTTGTCTATACAAAATTCATCATTTATTGACTAACTAAAAAATAATTCAACTAATAACTAAAAAGACTATAGAATTCAAATGGTCAAAAATGATGGAAAACAATTTAATTTTGCATTAAAATAATTTTATGACGAAAACATCATTATAATGAAAAGAGAGAGTATGCAATAAAAAAAAATATTATGTACGTATTTAATTAGTAACTACTTAACTAGCAATTATAGAGAGAAACATGACATTCATATATCAAACGAAAGACAAAAGACAAGTTGTAGTCTTTCAAATGTCAGGTAAAGCCTAAAAGTCGATCATTATTAATACAGTTTACAAACTTTTCAAACACCTAAAATGGGAAATGAAGCCTAAATTGAGGCGAAGTGGTGAATCTGTAATTTTTAGAACGTAAGAGCACATTGAGTTTGCACCGTTTTGGTTTGAGCATAGAACTTCAATAATTTTTGTTTTTCAAAACAAAACAAAATAATACAATCATGAGAATGGTTTATAATTCAGTGGTTTTGTTCTAAATTAATCAAGTGCATTATATTTGTTCGGGTCTAGATCGGTTTTTTTGAATTTCGAATATTTTGATACTAGGACATAAAATCCATTTGGGTAATTTTTGTTTCGAATCAGATTTGGTTTGATTCTCGGTTCCAATTATTTTAATTATCCAAAATATCCAAAAAAAATCCGGATATTTTGGTTATTTGATTAAACTATGCAAAAAATCATTTAATTTTGACAATATAACTAAATATTTTTTGATATTTCGAGTATTTTGGTTATTTTGATCTAAATATAACTGATATATTCGCTTTATAATTGTAATTTTGGATAGCTGGCAAAAAAATATATGTTTTTTAGGTATTTCATTCATTTCAAGTATAAATATAACAAATATTTTTGGATATATAATTGTCAAATAGATAGTTCTTGAAAGGAGACGGTAGCTAATGCTGGTTTGAAGTGGTATTACCATGGGGTTGGCGAAACTTTAATGGATGCAAGGAATGTACGAAAAATCATCTTCCCATTACACACATAGATGGAAGCATTGTATGCTCGATGCTAGGAGATTGATCGTGCCTTTTGTCACGGACTGTTCTGAATTGATGAAGACTTCCTTGATCTTCCGGCACTGGGCAGGCGTCAGCCCCCATACATGGTCTTACGACTTTGCGGAGACCTGTGTTTTTGGTAAACAGTCGTCCGGGCCTGGTCACTGCGACCCCCTTTGTGAGGAGACATCCCTTCTCCAACAAGTAGAAACTTGATCAGAGGGTGTTTTTTTTCTTGTAAATGAAGGGATCTTTTTTTGGACCATTTCAAAAAAAGTTGAAAGGTTGGGGGGCTATGTAAAAGATATTCGTTCTTTTCCATCATTTCGGCATGTATAAAAAAAATATTGTGATATTTCATTTCGCTCTAGCACTACATTCTAAGAGCAGCGTGTCTACCAATTTCACCACAGCGGCAACTTGTTCAAAACAATACTAACAAGTTTTTATTCAATGGTGTCTAAAACAGAGGAAATACCGATTTTTTCACTACACATAGAGGAATACGAGACAAGTAGGAAGAAGGTTTTATTTTTTTCTATCTCGTACATCTCACGCGCACATAACACAAAGGCAGACCCACGAAATGCTCGAGATTACCTTTATCATTTAGAATATATACACTCAATTCCTTCAATTTGGATTCCTGAACCGTTCTAGGAGTTGAGGCTATTGACAAAAAATAATTGTATTTCGGATACTCATTCAGTTCTCGGTTTGGTTCGGGTTTGATTCCGATTCTTTGGATATAGGAGTGTAAAATCTATTATGGTATTTATGTCGGTTTCAGTTCAGTTTGGTACTTTCCAATTCGGTTAGTTTCGATTTAATTATTCGATTTTGGATAGTTTGTCCATGACTAGTTCTAATAGTCGAATATGAATAATTTAGTAATGGATGACGGGAAAACGGCCATTATAATACCCAACTATCTGATTTTCGCCAAAAAAAGTTTGGACTCTTCATTGAGTTAAAATAAACACAAACTTATGTTGACTAGGCTAAATTAGATATAAGATTAGTCAACTTTAACAAACGTTTAATTGGTGTTAACTACCGTTTACGGTTGGCGTTTAATTAAACGACGTTGTTTGTAAAAAAATAAAACCAACTCTAGAAACCAAAAATTCTCAAATCGATATTCAAATCCCTAACCCCCGACTCGATTTCTTCTTCTCAAAAACCTCAAATCGATTTCTTTTTCTCCAAAACTGCATCTACAGCGTCAAATCATCATCACTTTAATTTTGTGAAGATATGACCAGAATGAAGAAACTCGCACCACGTCGAGGCAGAGAACGAGAAGTTGTTGCCGACGATGAGAATGACGGAGACGATCGTGAAGCTATACTAGAAGATGATTGCCCGGTTACTACTGATGGGGATGGAGGTGAGTTAGAGAACGACGACAATGGTGGTGAGTTAGAAGACGACAACAATGGCGTGGCTGTTGAAGAAGAAGTGGTTGAAGAGTTAGCAGACCATTTTGGAGAAATTGCGAGAGAGAACGAGAGTGATGAAGACAGTGGAGACGACATATGGAACGATGCCAACATACCAGATCCTTTGTCATCCGACGAAGAGGAAGAGAAAGCGCGTAGAGAATCTCATGAAGATACAACATCACCCGATGAAATTATAGCGTTAGGTAAAACGTTCGGTTCTGCTTCTGAGTTCAAGCAAGCACTTCTGAGGTGCTCTCTCAAAACCAGATATGATATTAAGCTATTCTTGTCCAAACAAAAGAAGCTTGGTGCGATTTGCTCTAATAAAGAAGATAATTGTGCGTGGAGAGTTTATTGCTCCTACGAAAAGAGTAAACACAAGTTGCAGATTAAGACGTACATGGGTAAGCACATATGTATCAGGTCTGGTTACTCAAAGATGTTGAAGAGTTCATCGATTNAGTTTATTGCTCCAATGAAAAGAGTAAACACAAGTTGCAGATTAAGACGTACATGGGTAAGCACATATGTATCAGGTCTGGTTACTCAAAGATGTTGAAGAGTTCATCGATTGCTCAGTTGTTTGAAGAAAGATTAAGAGTGAATCATAAACTCACGGCAAACGACATGGTTGATGAGATCAAGATAAACTATAATTTGGTTGTTACTGAGGATCATTGTCGAAAAGTGAAGACCAAAGTTTCGAGCGAAAGAAGAGCTAGCCACAAAGCACATTTTTCTCAGATTTGGGATTACCAAGCATAAATCTTTGTGAAAAGCCCATGCACCACAATGGAAATTGAGACTATTCCGGGGCCAATTACAGGAAGTAAGCAAATGTTTGATCGTCTTTATGTTTGTTTTGAAGCACAAAGAAATTCGTGGATGTCTTCATGTAGGCCTATCATAGGACTAGATGTGCCTTCCTTAAATGGGATGTCAAAGGCCAATTGATAGCTGCAGTTGGAAGAGATGGAAATAATAGAATTGTTCCAATTGCATGGGCAGTAGTAGAGATAGAAAATGATAGTAATTGGGATTGGTTTGTAAATCATCTCAAAGTGGGTTTAGGACTAGATGATGGGAGAAAGATAACAATCAAATCAGATAAGCAGAAGGTAATATCTCTTTATTCTCTTGGATTCTCTATTCATTGTCATTTTTATGTCTGTCATATTTCATACTTATAGTCTTTGACTTGTAATGCAGGGTTTGGTGAAAGCAGTTCACAATGTTCTCCCACAGGCTGAACACCGTATGTGTGCTAGACACATTCTGGGAAACTGGAAGAGAGATAGCCATGATCCAGAGCTGGAGAGACTATTTTGGAAAATAGCACGCAGTTACACCAAAGGGGATTTTGCAGATAATTTGGAAGCGTTGAGGAGGTACAGTCACAGTGCGTATGATTCTCTACTAAGAACCAATCCTCCTGCATGGTCTCGTACCTTCTTCAAGGTTGGTTCCTTCTGTAATGATAATTTGAACAATCTGAATGAGTCTTTCAATAGAACAATTCGTGAAGCAAGGAGAAAACCATTACTTGACTTGTTAGAAGATGTTAGGAGACAATGTATGGTGCGTACTGCAAAGAGGAATCTGATTGCTAGTAGGTTAAAGACGAGATTCACAAAAAGTGCACATGTCGAAATTGAGTCGGCTAAGGATATGTCTAATGATTGCATAGACACATGGCCACTGATGGGTTGCATGAAGTAGAATTTCATGGTGTCTCTTATTCTGTGGATATGAATCTACAAACGTGTGGCTGTGGGAAGTGGCAGTTGAATGGTGTACCATGTAATCATGCCGCTTGTGTTATTACAGCAAAAAAAATGAAGTTTAGAGATTATGTTTCAGAGTATTACACATCTAAAAATTGACAGCAAACGTATGAGCATGGTATTAGGCCTGTGGAAGGAATGAAGTTGTGGACGAGGTTAAATAGGTTACCCGTCTTGCCACCACCAAACAGATTAGGTAATCGTGGTAGGCCAAGTAACTACGATAGGAAAAAAAGTCAAGGTGAGTCCACCTCTTCCTCTCAGAAGACCAAGCTAAGCCGAGAGAAGTGTATCATTACATGTTCAAACTGTAGGGAAGAAGGGCATAGTAGATTATCATGTTCAAGACCTAGTGTTGAGCCTGAAGCTAAAAGACCAAGGGGTCGACCAAAGAAAGATCAGGTTCTTTCAAAACTTTGTTGCTAAAAGTTCACTAGTTTGATCTCTTGTTGATTCTAACGTTCAAATTATTTGTGTTGTTTTTTTCAGATTCAATGAGGCAATCATCAGACACGTGAGCTCCTGAGAACTAGAGTGAATGAGTCTCTGAATAAAGTGGCTTTTTATTTCAATGAGGTTCAAATCGTTTTCTCTCATGTGAACTCTTGGTCGTTTTCATGAATGCGTCTCTGAATAAATTGGCTTTTCATTTCAGGATGAGAACAAGAAGATGATGCTTTTGCCGTTGACTCTCCAACTCTCTCTGTCTCTCTCTGCAACTCTCTTTATCTCTCTCTCTCTCTCTGGAGATTACCAATCGTTTGTATTTTTATTTATTTCGGATGTGGGACGTGTAAACTTGAATGTGGGAACGTGTTATTGGAATGTTATGTGCTACTCTCTTTCACTCTCTCTAATTATGAGTGTCATAAGGTGGGCGCTCTAAGAAATATATGTGGAGACTTTGTATCTTTCTTTTGAATTTTCCAACAATTGATTTCTCTATATTTGAATTTATATCCAATTGAAAACTACACAAACGAAACTACAAGATAAAAGCTTTCAAAACTACACTTTTAAATCTCAAAATCGATGCTAAACAACATAAGCAATACAACATACGATTTCAACGCCTTGTAAGATTATTTTCAGAGAAGAAAATGACTTGGAGAAGAAGAAATCGAGTTGGGGATTAGGGATTTGAACATCGATTTGAGATTTTTTTGTTTCTAGAATTGGTTTTATTTTTTTGCAAACAACGTCGTTTAATTAAACGACAACCGTAAACGGTAGTTAACACCAATTAAACGTTTGTTAAAGTTGACTAATCTTATATCTAATTTAGCCTAGTCAACATAAATTTGTGTTTATTTTAACTCAATGAAGAGTCCATACTTTTTTTTCGCAAAAATCAGATAGTTGGATATTTTAATGGTCGTTTTCCCAATGGATGACTAATGCTTAAAATTAGTCATAAATTTCTAGAATCTAATATATTACAGATGAATAAATGTCTCCGATAAAAGCAAATGAAAACTAAGACGTGTCCAACTATTAATTATATATAAAATTAATTTAATTAAAATTAAAATACTTTAAAATCACTAAAGTAAACATAAAATAAATGAAACCCCAATTTTTTTTTAAATAGTTAGAACATAAATATAAAGTAAATGATATGCAAATTTATTTAAAAAACATCATAAACATATGAATATTATAATAATTTTAAATGAATCCTTCTATTATCTTTTTAAATAATTTAATCGTTATTTTTAAATTAATAAGAATAATTAAATTTTAATGTAAGTTAAAATAAATTATAAGACTGAATCAGTTAAGAAGTTTCAAATATTTGAAAAATAAAATTCTTACCTAAAAACCATAATTCACAAAAGACTCAAAATGATAAATTGATACAAAGAAATATAGAAAATTTAAAATTTGAAAAAATCAGATGAAATCAATGAAAGATATATAAAAAAGAAAGACTCAAAATTATAAATTGAAAAAGTTAAAAAAATTATTATAATATTAATATTTAGATGAATGAAAAATATAAAAAAAATGAAGAAATAATTTTTTTTAAAAAGTATATAGGAGATTATAAAGATCATCAAGAAAAGAAAAAAATAAATATTCATAAAAAAACGCAAGAGAAAAAAATTGATCATCAATTGAAAAAACTTCATCACCATTTATTTCTTCTATCATTGAAACTTCGTTTAAATCGAACAAATATTCACTCTTAGAGTTTATAATTGGAAAATTCAAATCAATACAAGAATCCATGAATAATTGTGTACACCATTTTTAAATTGAAGAGATTATATACAGATAAACAATTGGCTCCATTGCAAAAATTTAATTTTTTTGGTTTTAAACAATTTACGAAAAAATTGGTTCCACTTTGATATTTTTGTAAAATTCTGTTTATGATACTAATTCAATTGGATTAGAAAATCAAGAAATAAGGTGGCTGTCGGCATTCTACGTACTTTTGTTATTTTTATTGTTTTCAATTTCTTTATTAAAAGTAAATGACAATTTCTTTTAAAAAATAATTTTTCTTAATCTGTGTGCTTTAAACTAGAAATCACTTAAAATGGAATAGAGGAAATATTATTTAAAACACGAATTAAAAAATAATCCACACTCTGTGAGGATTCTCTCGTACTTACTATAAATACTTCTATTTGGATATATAATAAATCCGATTCCATCATTAAACCCGATTCGGAAAACCTTAATACTTCGATATACAAAAGGGCTTTGTGGAGCTAAATCAACAACTTATTTTGCTATGACATTCTTTTCATTCTATTTAAATCATATTATTGTGGAAGCTCATTTAGTACAGTGGTTGACTAAAATGTTTATTAATACCTCTACACGAGGAGGTCTGGATTTCAATTCTCAGAATATACGATTTCTACAAGTTATTAGAAGCAAGCAGATAATGAAAGTTTCCAGAAACAATGTACAACTATTCGTGGTAAGTCCGTATATCTATATTAAATCTTTGTGGGATAGTTAAATTATCCGTTAGAAAGATTATCCATTAATATTTCAGACCTTAGGAAAAAAAAATCATATTATCGTGGAAATTCATCTGTGTGTTTGTAAAGTCCCATGTTTAAATTTAAGATTTGAAGATATCACCCAAAATTATTTTCATGAGTCACTAACTAACTTAAATATTTCGTTATAATCGATGCCATTTGTTTTAATCGATGTTACTTCAATTCCCATATCCTCGTGAAACATAAAAAAATAATATTTGAATTATAAGTGCTGACGCGGCTACTCGCGGATATCCAGCTTAGCCAAAACATGCGATTGGCTGATTCATATAGAAGACGCGATTAGTTTTATAGTTATTGATTGATTAATAGATTAATCTATTTTAGTCTAAATGAATTTCCAACCACTATCCTATCCTCTTATAACAAATGGTCATTTCCATATGTAATGTGACATAAAATAGATTTAAAATTTATAAGAGCTGTAAAACGTATAACCTTTGTAATAGTCGTTCAATGTTTTTTTTTTTGGCATCTATTGATAAGAAAAATACATACAACAAACCCAGAAAGAGGGAAACAAAGCCGGAAAGTTTATAGTCGTTCAATGTTTAAACTTAAAAGTTCAAAAAAAAATGATTAAACTTAAAAATATTTGACCATTAATGTATATAAAAACATCCTAATAATTGAGAAATTAAAATCCCAAACGAACGAATTTAATTTTTAAAAATCATACGTATTATTGGGAAAAAAAAAATTTTAAGAAAAGTTTCAAAAAAAAAGATTTTTTTTGTCAACGGATTAGTTTATTTAAAACTCCACAATTTGATATCTTGATGATGTGATTCGTGTTTTGACTTTATAACGAAAATATATAATTAAATACAAAACAAAAATGGAAGACATCTGGTTTCTAGGTTTAAATATGATAATGCAAAAAGTACGTCATACGTACAACGAAAGGACGAATCCGAATAACAAAGCCAACTCATTGACGAAGGGAGACAAACTGATCATATTTGTAATCAATTACTATTAATTATGTAATTAATTAAAACAAACACTCCAAGTCCAAGATTTTTTAAACCCAAAACAAAAGTAGGTACACGTCAATTTTCGTGTCGTACCGCTTAGCTTGCCCGAAAGCCATTTTTGGGGGGTAATTTTGTTTTATTTATGATTTCCTTTTACATGCCACCGTTGAAAACCTCCAAAATTTTTGTTTAGAAAATGAGTTTTTATCTATGAAATATTTAATTAAACAATTCAAAGTCCAAGAAAATAGATTCTCAATCCCTCATAGTCATACCAAACAAAAAGAGAAACTGAAATTAAAAAAAAAAAAGAGATAAGATCTGGTTTTCAGAAATCCATTCTCAGTTCCTTGTAAAAATGCAGAGGAAATGATACATGTAAATGATTTCCTACTACATGATTTTTTTCGCAATATTGTTTAGGTTCATTTTTACCAACTTTTTTTAAAAAGATCGTGCACCAAATTTTCCTTAGAATTAATGCATATAAGACACTTCAAATTTATTATTCTTGAAAATTAATAGGCATTGTTTAAAAAACAAAATGATTTCAGGGTGTTTTAGAAGAACTTTCTAGTTTAAAAGTACAAAGATTCAAATTTCTATGGTTTTAAATGAAATATTTTTCAACCAAATTATAACAATTTTCATAAAAAATCACTAATCAAAATTTAATTCACTTAAATGTTTGATTGAAAATTGAAATACACCTCGTGTTGCTTTAAATTAAGTAATATGACAATGACCCAACATGTTCCTTAGACCAACCCCAATGGTGATACAAGTGTCTAAACTATGGTTCTTAATAATAAAATTGAATAAACAAATAATTAGGATGTCTTATTTTTAAGAACAATATCTAAAATAAAATATTTTTTGGGTTTTTAAACTAATAAAGTTCTTAACTTAAATTAATAATATATTTAATATTAAAATATGTTTAAAACCCTCAACATAAGTTCTCTATTGGGTTTGCTCTAAGAAATCAGAGACTAATATAGATCACCAATTGATCATACTCATGATTTCTACTACTAGCTTAAGCAATGTCAAAACCAATATATACAAGGGCATAACATATAAAATCTTAAAAACCAGAATCTGTCATTATAAATCCATAGATAGCTTCATAGTACACCATATAAATATCATACTAAGTAGGTCTCAATTATTCCAATTCGAACCAGCGATCTCTAAACCGACGAAAGTTAAAACTTATAATGTTTGGGGTTTATTTGAAACATTTGGTCAGTCGAGAGATAAAAGATCAAAAGGGGTATTTAGATCACTTCCACTTCTTGAACTTTCTTCCTCCGAACATCCCATGCTTCCCACGTTTAAACTTGCCTCCATGATGCTTGAACTTTCCGTGCTTCCCGTGCTTGAACTTACCATGACCATAACCATAGCCATGACCATGCCCAAATCCGTGACCATATGCAGCGTGTCCATAAGGATTGTGAGAGCTATGAGCCATGTGGTGAGCTCCATAGGCAGCTGCAGCACCTGCAATCATACCACCGATTCCTCCTGCGTGTCCTGAACCAAAGGAAAGGCAATTACATGAAGAAAGAAACCAAAAAGGTGTCAAACAATACAGAGCATATCAAAACTCCAATGGAATGGTGCTATATGAGAACACTTTCAAAGGTTCGATCTTTGGACAACTAATAGAAACTAAGTTGTTGTCGAATCATGGGCAGAGAAGTCAAGGGTGTTTAGCAACTAGAATACAAACTCTTGCATAACAACAACAGTCAATGACTATGGACTCCTGTTAGCTACCATCAAATCCTCTGTTTCAACTTCTTTCTAAAGTAACATCTAAGACCAGATACGATACTAAAATCTTGTTTTTTTTTGGCAACAAACATATAGACAAGATCTCATTCTCAACTTCTTTTTAGATTGACATCTACCACATACTAAAATCTCGGTTTTTGGTAGCAACATATAGACAACTTCACTTATTTTCAAACTTCTTTCTAGAGTGACATTTACCACATTACAGGGGAGGAAAAGGCGTTAGCAAAAGAAAAACAGTACCTGAGTGATGAGCAGGATAGCCAGCAGGAGGATAACCACCATGACCAGGCGCAGGAGGATAACCTCCATAGCCAGGAGCTGGAGGGTAACCACCAGGTGCAGGTGGGTATGCTCCCGGAGGATAGCCTGCAGTTGGGTAGGCACCAGGTGGCGGTGGGTAACCTTGTTGTGGCGGGTATCCAGCGGGTGGATAAGCCCCAGGAACTGGCGGGTATCCAGCGGGTGGGTACCCATGAAACCCTTTGTCTTTGTCACCTCCCATGTTTTCTCAATCAACAACAACAAAACCTACCATGAAAAAGACAATAAAAACCATCAATTTAGGTCAAAAGATCTCAACTAACATAATGCACAAGCCAAGCATGAACTTCAAGCTTTCATCAGGGGATCAAGCATACACACAAGATTCAGTGTAATTAATCATTGATTAGGTCGGAGATCAATGTTATTAATCCCAATCAAATTGCACAAAGCAGGCATTAATCTCAAGCTTTCATTAGGGGATCGAGCAAACACACCAGAGTGAAGCAAGCAGAAAATCAATTACAGGCAAAGGTTAATTAAAGAACTCGAATTTAAGATCATAAGCATAGGAACGTTTTAGGGTTCATCACTCAGAGGCTCAGAGCTCGAGAGAGCCAAGCCAATTAAAACGAAGAGGAAACAACCGAACCCAAATTCGCTAAATAAAAGTTATAAAACCCCCAATTCGGATTTTATATGTCGTCACACATGGATCCAAAACTAGAGAAAAATTCAAAATTTATCGGTTCTAAGCAACAGATAAACGCGATTTTCAATCAGAGGATCGAATCAAGAGAGAATGCGAAGTTCGAAGTATACAGATCAGAAAAAGCGAAGCTCCGATTGATCACAGAAACAAAAGTGCGAGAAAAAAGATGAGAGCTTTCTTACCCGAGACGAATCGCGAAAACTGTCGAAACTGAATTGGAAGAGAAAAAAAAAATACATTGGAGATATATATTGGTGTTTTTGCTTTACACGTACAAACTTTCCTTACGCGGCACGGTTTTCAAAAAGGCATAAATTCATCTTTAGTCCTCGTGTTTTAGTATGAATCACAATCGTACACTTGTGTCTTCATAAATAATAACGGGGTCCAATTTTTCACCACAAATAAACGACGATAGTAACGGTAATTATCGTTTATTTTAGATTTTCTTTTGGTGCAAACGTTTATTTAGAATAAATATACATTGAAAATATATGGTTAAATTGAATCGTTGCTTTTTCAGTTCAAACAATTCTTAACTACTTATTGGAGGGTTTCAGAAATATAATTAAAAATATGGGGGCCAAATGAGAGAAATATAAGAATATTTTGTAACGTAATTAGCGTTACGAGAACGCGTAATGGACCCGTGATTCTACGAACATACATACGTAGGGGGATAATCTGTCCTTTTTAGTTGCACTTTAATGGATAAATGCCAAAAGGATCGAATCCACACAAAAATATTATTTTATGAATTATTTTGTAACCAACTAACAAATACATAAGGTGATTAACACAAGGTTATTCCCCAATATGTACAACAAATATTTTTTTTAGACAAATATGAACTATAATTATTTTTAAAATCTCTAGGCTAAGTTATGAGTTATGAATTAAAGAAAAAAATCCATACAAAAAAACATTTATCTAATATGTCCATTTACTTTGATCTTACTAAATAATACTAAAATTTTATAAATCCATTACTAGTCAAATTTTTTTTTTTTTTTTTTTGACAGCCCATTACTAGTCAATTACCTATCTATAAAATCAAATATTTATTTTAACACACCTAACTATAAAATCAAATATTTATTATGATTTATTTTTTAACACATCATCATTTTGATTGATATAGTTTGGACTTTTATTGGGCTAGCAAATTCTTTTTGAACTAATCAATCATCTAATAGCCTTTTTACTGTTGACATCCAATTGGTTTACAAGAGACCAGGATAAATTTGCGGTATTGTTTTAAAAGAAACAATGGCTAAGAAAACCATATTAAAGAGTAAATCAATATCCGATCATCACTAATTGCTATGAAACTACTAATTACCAATAGGATCGAAAAGTTGGAACTTAATTAATAGATGTAAAACTTTTTAAGGACAATAGAGCAAATTACAGACAAATATCTGCGTACGTTACAAAGCTAAAAAGACTACTAAAAAACAAGAGGTTTTGTTTCATTGCACTCCTGTGTTACCGTAAGAACATAGACAGACTCAAGCGTTCGAGAGAGTAGAGAGAGAGATAAGACCTATTGAAATAGGACGACAAAAGCCGAGACTTTTAATCAGCATAACCCAAAGGTACGTTCTAATTCCTTCTCACTCTCGCAGTTGTATCCAAATTCAAAAGCTCGACCTGCGGTCAAAAGAAGACACAACCGTTCACTTATTTGTTGGACATAAGAGTATAAACGGAAATGGAGGAGAGAGAGAGAGATATGTACCAAAACGGCCTTTTCCTGTAAATATTTCAGCTTCTAGTTCAGCTTCTTCCTCATCAGCGTCTGAATCATCTTCTACGAGCAAACTATCAGAACAAACCCCTGAGATAGTACACACCATGTTCCCACTCTCCGGACAATATATCACTTCCTTGCAGTTGTCATCGCATACTGTAATAAGACCATAAAAAAAAGGGTAAAGTTTGGGCAACACAATCAACAGATTCACAATTTTACAGCGTTTTCATTACATACCATGAACATTTCCCGTCTCTTGGCATATGAAAACGTCGTCAATCTGATGGTAATCACATTTTGTTCCTAAACAAACATGGCCAATTACAACCTTATTGGTAAGTCCCTTGCTTTTCTTCCACAGAGATACTTGGTCAAGAACTATCCGGTCATCCACCATCTAAACATTGCAAACAAGAACGTGAGAATACATCAAACACCATAATCGTAGAGCGAAAAACAACTATGAGATGCAGATGTTACCTCTGATGGAAGAGGTGCTTGGCTTCGCTTTGCTGCTTGCATTTGAATGTAATACTCTTTAAAATCCGCCGGACAGCTTCGAACAAGTTCAATCATGTCCTTCTCGTCACGCTAAAATTCGACAAGAGAAAAGAATCACTCAGAGTACAATATATGAATTCAACTTCTACTAGCAACTAACAGTAACATTCTATACTCTTCAGGAATGTAATATTACTTGGCAACAATCAAATTTATACCGAAAACAAAGTGAGGAACTCACATCGATATAAAGCTTCTTCCAAGCACATTCACGTAACTTTCTAGTTGTAGGCATTAGACCCCATCGGATACAGTACCTGCAAATAAAACCAATCAAAAGTGTATCGCTTCATTTTGAATTTTGATTTTTGAATTTTGATTTTGAAAACTAGATTATCCAAAAGAACATGGAATCTGAGAAGAGACTTACAGGCGACGCCATAAGGATTCATCAGAGGCAGCAAAGTTGAGAAATTTACACACCAAAGAGCATGATACAAGATCCTGTAATCACATTCAAACAAATTAGATTAAAAAGAATCCTCAAGATTATGTTATTCCAGACAATTTGATTCTGTATTAAGAGAACAATACCTCAGAGGATAAGAACTTGAAGATATGACGAAATATCTCTGTAGGAACTTTGCTGAAAACTCCACTCTCTCTTCTCTTCGCGCTGTTTCTATCTTTGTTACAATCTTCCTTTTGATCTACATCCTTCTCTGTAACGTTTGTTTTGTCTTTCTCAAGGCATTGTCGTTTTGGTTCAGGTTCTTTCGTTTCCTCTTCATCCTCTACCTACAAAAGAAGGAACAAAAAACACCAAAGCATCAATGAAAACTTCAACCTTTCACAGGAAAACATGAACAAGAGGTACATCACGATTCACAATTGACATAAATAGAGAAACATGAACCAGATGTATCTGATTTTGAAAGTTTCATATATATATATATATTTATATAAGATCGACTAAACCCAAATTCGACGAGATAAATTAAGAATACACACAAACTAAGTACGAATTACACGAAAAATAATCAAATTTTACAATCTAATTACAGATCGAGATGTTTAAGTCCAACAAAAAAAACTCCATTGAAATTACAAAAGAATGAAAATTTAGAGAAATGGGTTAATCGAGATAGGGTTTCAGATTCAACGATAAACTCCAAACGATTTTGGGAGAAAACAAACTAAACCCTGAATGAAATTGATAAAATTAGATGACAATAATGAAAAAAACAAATACCGATGAGACTTCTGATTCGAGGAACCGAGCGAAGCACTCGTCTTCATCATCCGAAACAGACATATCGTCGGGTGGTGAAGATCGGAGCTCCGGCGACGACGGTTACTTTTATGTGGCCAAGGAAGGGATAGAGGAGACGAGAGGATTTGGCGATTGGAACCGGTGGCGTGAGATTGGAGACGACCTCGGGCCGACCAATTTTAATTAGTTGGGCTCATCACCTAAACCGATAATGGGCTTTATAATAATAATAACTAAGCCTAGATATAGCCCAAATTAGTTTCCTACAAACCGTGATTAAATTATTAAAATAGCATTTTTAATTATTATTGTTTTAACAACCCACAATTTTTAAAGACGTCATTCTAGATTCATTATTTTTTTTTATGTGGGTTGATATTATTAAAATTTCGAAAATATACACGACAAGATACAAAACCGGAGGAATTAAATGATATAATTAGAAACACAAACATACAAGAAAAAAAACATAAATCGACAGAAAAATACATATTCCCAAAACTGTGATTAAATTATTAAAATGACGTTTTTTTAATTATTATTGTTTTAACAACCCATATTTTTAAAGACGCTATTTCTAGATTAATATTTTTTTTTTGTTATCTGGGTTGATAATATTAAAACTTAAAAAAGATACACGACAAAAAAGAAAAACACTAAATGAATTACTTGAAATGCTAAATAGCCAAATGAACTAAAACCGAACAACTTAACAACCTCACATCCCCGACCATTTCAATAGAACTTGTACTGAACAAAAAGAAATGAGACTCTGAGAAGTACCCAATCTAGTAACAAGCTCGATCTCAAGAGCCGTGCCTCCCTTAGTAGAAAAAAGGCAATGGCCTAAGGCCACATTTATAATTTTATTTTTTAAGCCACACTTTTGGTAACAATGTTAGTTAATTTGGTCAAGATTCATGGGTTTTGTTAGTACATTTTCTATAAAATTTTGGATTCATGAGTTTCAAGTTTTTAAATGATAGTTTAAACATTCAAATCAAAATTTTAAAATTACAAAATTATACATTTATAAGTTAAATAAGGCCACAATTTTAAAAATTGTCTTAGGCCTCTAAATGTGTTGGCACGAGAGATTCAGAAATTATTTCAAACATAACTTTTGCAAGGTACCAAAACACACGAGAAAGCACAAACACAAGGTTAAGACCTTAAAACTCCAAAAGGGGAAAACGTCAATTGGGAACAACGAGACGTAAACAAACTGGAGCAGCGATAAATTATACTAGATACTGACATAAATCATTAGATTAAATATTATAGTCATCGTATTTTTCTAGTTTTATTTTTCTTAAACAACTTGATATTTGAAAAGTTTTTTCATATAAATATATATTCGTCTCCATTTAAATATACAATTATAATTAAAGTACTTTAAGGCAAGATCATATTATTAGATCTTGTAATCTGCATAAAGACATATTTACCAACTTTAGTTTTCAACAGTAAACATTTTCAACTATTTTGAGGAAATATGCCAGAATCCAGCTTCACATTTGAAACTAGAAAGAGAAAGAAATGCATAATGAAGAATATGTCAAGGGGTTGTAGAACTTCAAACCCATTGCGATATCGCCAGATTTTGGAAAGTTTGGCTCATATTCATGGGAAAGCGATTATTCATGGGGATATTACTCCTAAGAACATCTTCTTGGACGCCAAGAATGAAATCAAAATCAGGGATTTTTGTTTAGGTAAGCTTTCCTTTGCTTTTATGCTTCTTTGTGTTAGGTTTTAAAGTGTTGTGGTATAAAAGAATAAACCTAGTCATCTCATTACCATGCATTTGTTTACCTTATCAGCAAAGAAGTTCTCTATGGATGTGGCTGAGAGCAGAGATGATAGTAGTGGTGACGCACTAGGTACTTCCTTTTAAAGAGCACCTGAGATAAGTTCGCTTGATGGAAAGGTTTGTATAATTTTTCTTCTGGTTCTCAAAGGGTTTTTTATTTTTTTATTATTTCTCTGTGTTACTAAAAAATGTTTTTGAATTGCAGGCTGACATATATAGCTTTGGAGTTGTCTTCTTTGAACTTTAGCACCTTTTTGAAACTGGTATGGAGAGAGTCAAGGCCTTGACTGATCTGAAGAAGAATGTGCAATTACCTCCCGACTAGGTATCTCAATTTCCGCAAGAGGCTTCTCTATTTAGGCGTTTGGTGTCTCCAATTGTATCTGAGCGCCCCTCTGCCACAAAACTTCTTCAACACGAATGTATCAAGAGCTGCAGAAGTAATTAGGTATATACACCATCAATCATAAAACATGCAGTTTTTTTAGTTTCGGTTACACCAAGTTGACTTCACTACATATTTTTCGAACTATAAATTATAATTGTTCAGTTTGATTTCAGTTTAATTTTGGTTTTAGAAATAATATTAACATATGTAAACCAAAAAACTGAACAGTAACAATAAAAACTGAATTTGAAGTGCTTTATAAAAAAAAACTGAATTTTACTCACTAATGAAAGGACTTTTACATGATATTATCTTACCACATGTTGATGCTGTATGTGGGGAAGCGTTGCCACTTCCGATATCTCTTTGTCCTTCAGTGGAATGATCTTCACTGCATATTGTTTTAAATCCAAGTTTTTTTTTGTACGAAAAAATCACATTGCGTAAAAGCTTTTCTTTGTCTCTTTTTTTAATTTGTTAAAAAAAAACAAGAAATAACCAAGATCCCATTTCGAGTGCCTTCCACTCTATCACAATTTTCCACCAAATAATCTCGTCCTAAGAATTTCAAAACTATCGATTAATTTTCATCTACATATATATTAGTAAAGAGGATAACGTCGTGACCTTTAGATAATCGATAGAAAATACATATATAAATTGAATATTTAAGAAACATATATATTTAAGTATGGACTCACATGTTATGATGTAATTGAATGATGTATAATAATTAAAAATTAATCTAAAAAATGTCTAGTTAATTATGTGTCCACATATCAATTTATTACTTTTTTTGGTTTTTTTAAACTAAATATTAGTTAAAGTTTATCAAATGTTTTTTTCTGAAATATCAAATTTAAAATCTGGACATTACGCTATGGGATAGACATTTTAAAAATATTAAAACACTATCGGACAAAAAAAAAAAATACAAAGTAAATAATATAAAAACATTACACTCACACTCACCATGAGTCTTTCCTTAACACAAAGAAAAATGGAGTTCAAGTGAATTAAACTGACCATTTTGCCTTCCACATGAAATATGTTCTGTCTGAATCAACAAAGATATTACCGATCCATACGATAATTGGTCTCACATCTGCTGTGACTATGATTTTTCTAAAACCAAACTAAACGGAACAACCCAATTGAACAATTATAATTTCTAGTTCGAACCGAAATAGGTAGTGAACTTAATTTAGTTTAGACCTTAACACAGCAAGCAAGAAACTAAAATGAAATTAAAAAACTGCCAGTTTTTGTTTACATGGTATGATATGATTGATGGTGTGTGTACCTAATTCAAAACCCAAGATTATTCTGTTTCAAAAGAATCGATGGCAATGATTATGCCAAGTATATGTATATATGCTTCTGCAGCTCCTGAGGTATTTACTTCCAAAGTTCCAACTTTTTTTGGGAGATTTTGATCAGGTAGATTTCTGGAGACATTCTTGAGGCAATCCGTATTCTTTAGTCCGGTTCAATACTTTCTCTCGTCTCCATGGATCATTGTGCAGCTTGAAATGCAGAGTTTGTATGAAAGTAGCAAAGATATCGTCGTGTTTCAATCTAGAGAATTGAACAGCCCAGTCTTCTTCATGTCCAAAACTAGCTTTCTGTCTCTCTGCTTCGAGCAAAATGTTTGCCAGATCTTCTTTACATTAGCCAGCCTGAATTGTATCTCCGTCTCATTGAATCCCTGTGGGAGATTTTAGAGCAAAGCAAATGAAGCGAGCTCGAGATTAAGAGCAGTTTTGTTACAAGATTGAGAGAGAGTGATGAAATTGATTACTCGAAGAGTATTTATGAGATTTGGAATGTCATCTTCGCTAACACGAACCGCAAAGCTTTCGTAATTGAGCATGTTCTCATATGGTAAGTAGATTCCATCCTAATAATGAAACATCGATGGAAAGGAAAACAAAAGTCATTTTTCGGATAGCTTAAGTTTTGGGAATGTAGAGAATGCAGTAAGTTGAAGGTAATACCTGAATGATGACTGGGACGCATCCTTGTAAGATACTATCTTCCATGCGACCACTCCAACCATCTCTAGGGAACACACCACAGAAGATTGAAGTGGCTATGTCGATGTGGTAATTGTCAGAACGCAATGGAGTGACAATGACATCGTCTGCGTGCTGCTTCCTGAGCTTCCCTTCTTTGTTAGGGCTCGAACCAAACTCTTCTGCTAGCTTCTGCCTGATTCCCATGCTATACCTGCATTGGATGTTATTGGACCGCAGAGGCGAGTCTACTAAGACTCATATGGGTCAATTGATACCATAATAATTAGAAATTTCTTTATAGTTTATAAGTATTTAGTAACATTGACATCAGCACAAAATTATAATTGAACCCATAAATTTTTTTTTTCTAATTTTGTTTTATTTAGTCCGACCTCATAAGCAAAATCTAAATATTAGCCCATATTTTATATTAGGTTTTATTATCAAACATGTTTAGAAAGAGCAAAGTTAAATTTTAAGTTTTAAGTTGAACCAGAGAAAAAAATTATGGTAAAATAATATATAAAATATTATTTTTTGTAATTTTAAGTTTTAAGTTAGAACCCGGTAAAAAAATTCCTGCGCTCGCCACTGTTGGTTGAAGAACAACTCGTTTTTCTTTAAGCAGAGACTTACGAATCTTCTGGTCTTCCCTTTTCATAAACAGGTCCAAGATTCCCATTGAAATAAAACAGTGTTTTCCGCTTCTCCCGTGGCCTGGTAACAAGGAAAAAAGACAACGACGACGTTTGAGCTACAAATTTATGTTTTTATAGTTTTTACTTTTTTTTTTTGGTCGAACATTGAGTTTTTTTTTAATTGTCTACAACATGCATTAATGCAGATTTGAATCCGACTGGTTATGCAATTATACTAGATACTGACATAAATCATTAGATTAAATATTATAGTCATCGTATTTTTCTAGTTTTATTTTTCTTAAACAACTTGATATTTGAAAAGTTTTTTCATATAAATATATATTCGTCTCCATTTAAATATACAATTATAATTAAAAGTACTTTAAGGCAAGATCATATTATTAGATCTTGTACTCTGCATAAAGACAAATTTACCAACTTTAGTTTTCAACAGTAAACATTTTCAACTATTTTGAGGAAATATACCAGAATCAACTTCATAAAGTAGGATATATGAAGTTTTAGTTTTACTTTTTGGTAAATAATCTGGCTAAAAATGACTTTAAAACATATATGTATTTTTGTAATTGTCTTTGTCTTCGAAATTATTTTAAAAACCAAATAGAAGTCGAACAAATCAACGACTACGAGATTGCAAAGTCCAGAATTTGGAATTACAAGCAAAGCAAGAATTTCAATTTCATAGTCTACAGGTATTTGCTCTCTTCTTTGATTCAGAGGCAGGGAGAGAGAAAGAAAGAGAAAAAAGATGGCAACTCCGTTGATCCCAAACGGCGGCGATGCGACGGAGAGGAGGGAAGCTCGGTTGGCGCACTCTGCGATGACTTTTGTTCAGCTCATAAATGGCGCTTACCATGTGATTACGAAAGTAGCTCTTAACGTTGGTATCAATCAGCTCGTCTTCTGCGTCTTCCGCGATCTTCTTGCTCTCTCCATTCTCGCACCTCTCGCTTATTTCCGCGAAAGGTTTCATCTTTTTCCAAAATCTGCCTCCTTCTCTCTCATTTTTGGTTGACTTGTTTGAATCGTTAATATCTATGATGTTCCTGATCTCTAAAATCACTTTTTGCCCCTGAATTTTATGTATTTATTTGGTCAATGCAGCAATTTCTTGATTGATTTTTCTGGTTTATATGCAGCAAATCAACATTTCTCAACAGTAGTTTGATCTTTCTGTAATTGGAATTTGGGGTTTTTCTCTCTGTTTGATAACTCAAGTACATTTGTTTTATTATGATTCTACTGTTTGATTAAAACCTTCTTCTGTTTACTTTACTTCCATTTTTACTAGATTCGACTTGGATTCAAGGTGTTGAGTTTCTGACAAAGATGCTCTTTTGGTTCAGATTGACTGTTTGATCTTACGCTCTGAGTCTTAACATTACTCCTGAAACTGCAAAACTTGTCGGATGATTGTAGATGTCAGATTCTGTTTTAAGACGAAATCAAATAACGATGGTTGTTCTTTTAATCTTGTAGAGGGATCAGACCTCCTATGAATAGAAGCATCCTCTTTTCACTCTTCTTCCTAGGTTTATCAGGGTAAGTAACCAGCTTTTGATCAGCCAAGATCTCATTATCTTTAAAATCATGTTTATGCAGATTCTAATACCACTCACTCTCAATCTTGTAATAGGATATTTGGGAACCAACTACTATTTCTTATGGGTTTATCGTACACGAATCCAACTTATGCAGCTGCTATACAACCATCCATCCCAGTCTTTACCTTTCTCTTAGCTGTGATGATGGGGTGAGTCTAAATTTCCTCAACATTACTATAAAATGTGAAATGTATATATATATATTCAATCTTTGTGAGAGTCTCCTTCTTTTGTATGCAGTACAGAAAAAGTGAACTTGTTTAAAATCGAGGGCTTAACTAAAGTTGGAGGTACGCTGGTTTGTGTTTCCGGTGCCTTAGTGATGGCTTTGTTCCGTGGTCCAGCCTTGTTTGGAGACAAAGATGCAGACTTTACATCAAACAGCGTAGTCATTGATAGAGATCAACTTGAGCCTCATGGTTGGTTAGTCTCTAGTTTTCTTGGCCTTGGGCTCGATCTATGGCACATTGGAGTTATATGCTTGATTGGAAACTGCATGTGTATGGCTGCTTTTCTCGCCGTCCAAGCGCCGGTTCTGAAGAAGTATCCTGCGTACCTTTCGGTCTCCGCGTATTCTTACTTCTTCGGTGCATCGATAATGATCACAACTGCTTTCGTGTTTGTTAGAGAGCCTAAAGATTGGAGCTTGACACAATCCGAGGTTCTTGCTGTTATATTCGCGGTAAGTTTTCGATATTAACATGTTTATTTGGGTGTGCTTGACACAAAAGATTGGAGCTTTCTTCATCGGAGCATTATGTTTTTGTTGATTCTCAGGGAGTGTTTGCATCAGCTCTAAACTATGGACTCTTGACTTGGTCCAATAAAATTCTTGGAGCTGCTTTGGTTTCTCTATACAACCCTCTGCAGCCTGCAACATCCGCCTTTTTATCGAC
>JAHZTW010000002.1:35959139-36053637 GCA_020283515.1 Alliaria petiolata | reverse complement strand
CAATTATACTAGATACTGACATAAATCATTAGATTAAATATTATAGTCATCGTATTTTTCTAGTTTTATTTTTCTTAAACAACTTGATATTTGAAAAGTTTTTTCATATAAATATATATTCGTCTCCATTTAAATATACAATTATAATTAAAAGTACTTTAAGGCAAGATCATATTATTAGATCTTGTACTCTGCATAAAGACAAATTTACCAACTTTAGTTTTCAACAGTAAACATTTTCAACTATTTTGAGGAAATATACCAGAATCAACTTCATAAAGTAGGATATATGAAGTTTTAGTTTTACTTTTTGGTAAATAATCTGGCTAAAAATGACTTTAAAACATATATGTATTTTTGTAATTGTCTTTGTCTTCGAAATTATTTTAAAAACCAAATAGAAGTCGAACAAATCAACGACTACGAGATTGCAAAGTCCAGAATTTGGAATTACAAGCAAAGCAAGAATTTCAATTTCATAGTCTACAGGTATTTGCTCTCTTCTTTGATTCAGAGGCAGGGAGAGAGAAAGAAAGAGAAAAAAGATGGCAACTCCGTTGATCCCAAACGGCGGCGATGCGACGGAGAGGAGGGAAGCTCGGTTGGCGCACTCTGCGATGACTTTTGTTCAGCTCATAAATGGCGCTTACCATGTGATTACGAAAGTAGCTCTTAACGTTGGTATCAATCAGCTCGTCTTCTGCGTCTTCCGCGATCTTCTTGCTCTCTCCATTCTCGCACCTCTCGCTTATTTCCGCGAAAGGTTTCATCTTTTTTCAAAATCTGCCTCCTTCTCTCTCATTTTTGGTTGACTTGTTTGAATCGTTAATATCTATGATGTTCCTGATCTCTAAAATCACTTTTTGCCCCTGAATTTTATGTATTTATTTGGTCAATGCAGCAATTTCTTGATTGATTTTTCTGGTTTATATGCAGCAAATCAACATTTCTCAACAGTAGTTTGATCTTTCTGTAATTGGAATTTGGGGTTTTTCTCTCTGTTTGATAACTCAAGTACATTTGTTTTATTATGATTCTACTGTTTGATTAAAACCTTCTTCTGTTTACTTTACTTCCATTTTTACTAGATTCGACTTGGATTCAAGGTGTTGAGTTTCTGACAAAGATGCTCTTTTGGTTCAGATTGACTGTTTGATCTTACGCTCTGAGTCTTAACATTACTCCTGAAACTGCAAAACTTGTCGGATGATTGTAGATGTCAGATTCTGTTTTAAGACGAAATCAAATAACGATGGTTGTTCTTTTAATCTTGTAGAGGGATCAGACCTCCTATGAATAGAAGCATCCTCTTTTCACTCTTCTTCCTAGGTTTATCAGGGTAAGTAACCAGCTTTTGATCAGCCAAGATCTCATTATCTTTAAAATCATGTTTATGCAGATTCTAATACCACTCACTCTCAATCTTGTAATAGGATATTTGGGAACCAACTACTATTTCTTATGGGTTTATCGTACACGAATCCAACTTATGCAGCTGCTATACAACCATCCATCCCAGTCTTTACCTTTCTCTTAGCTGTGATGATGGGGTGAGTCTAAATTTCCTCAACATTACTATAAAATGTGAAATGTATATATATATATTCAATCTTTGTGAGAGTCTCCTTCTTTTGTATGCAGTACAGAAAAAGTGAACTTGTTTAAAATCGAGGGCTTAACTAAAGTTGGAGGTACGCTGGTTTGTGTTTCCGGTGCCTTAGTGATGGCTTTGTTCCGTGGTCCAGCCTTGTTTGGAGACAAAGATGCAGACTTTACATCAAACAGCGTAGTCATTGATAGAGATCAACTTGAGCCTCATGGTTGGTTAGTCTCTAGTTTTCTTGGCCTTGGGCTCGATCTATGGCACATTGGAGTTATATGCTTGATTGGAAACTGCATGTGTATGGCTGCTTTTCTCGCCGTCCAAGCGCCGGTTCTGAAGAAGTATCCTGCGTACCTTTCGGTCTCCGCGTATTCTTACTTCTTCGGTGCATCGATAATGATCACAACTGCTTTCGTGTTTGTTAAAGAGCCTAAAGATTGGAGCTTGACACAATCCGAGGTTCTTGCTGTTATATTCGCGGTAAGTTTTCGATATTAACATGTTTATTTGGGTGTGCTTGACACAAAAGATTGGAGCTTTCTTCATCGGAGCATTATGTTTTTGTTGATTCTCAGGGAGTGTTTGCATCAGCTCTAAACTATGGACTCTTGACTTGGTCCAATAAAATTCTTGGAGCTGCTTTGGTTTCTCTATACAACCCTCTTCAGCCTGCAACATCCGCCTTTTTATCGACAGTTTTCCTCGGCAGCCCGATCTATCTAGGAAGGTTTAAATTTTAGACTCTTGCTTGCATCTTTGATCCATCCTTACATACACACACACACACAACTTCTTTCTCTTCTTCTTCTTAGATTGAATCTCTTAAACTCAGTTTTCTTTCTCTGTGCAGCGTTTTTGGTGGAATCCTCATAATATCTGGGCTTTATATGGTTACTTGGGCATCTTATAGAGAACAACAAACAACAGTTTCTGGAAATGTGATTGCTTCTTCTTCTAGAGATATAAGAATCTCGGAACCTTTGATTTACAGAGATGAGAATGGTAATAAAATTGGATAGGATAGTTTTTTTCTTTTTTTCTTACTGAAATGTGCAGATTACAAAATCAGACAAGAATTATATATATCAGAGTTTTTACAGTTAAGCTATTGTTTGTTAGTTCTTATATTAGCTGCTTACTTGAATTTTCATTATATTTGTATGAAAATTGATCTAGTGGGTTTTTTAATCGTGTCAAAATAGTCCCATAAAAAAAGTTGAGTTTGTGTTATTTAAAGATAAAATTAAAGGACTTTAGAGCAATCTATTATATAAAAGAAGGCCAACTCTCTCCATATGACAGACACGTCAGCGCTTGAGAAAATGCCACGTGACATTCATTATTTAATTTTCAAAAAAATATTTTATTTGAATTAAATCTTGCACCCATGAGGATTCGGACTCACATTCCTCTTAAAATAAGACAACTATTTTAACCATTAGGCTATGAGTACTACTTGACAATCCCCTCTAAATTTTTTTGATATTGTCTCTATGTTCTACACATTAAATTGAAAGCATTTTTTTAACAACAATTGAAAGTACTTATATGGAAAATACATTGTATGATCACATTTAAACTTCAAATTTCATAGTTTTATATGTAAATTTAGATTTCTGAATTGAGTCAAAATTTTAGATTTCTGATTAGTGAAGTAACAAAAATTTATTTATCATGTTCATATTAGTTTTGATCCGTTCATAATTAATTATATGACAAAAATATTTTACGCATTAATTTCTTTAATTTCTCCAAAAAACAACCTCTTCAATTTATCAAGTCGTGCTCGTGAAGTCAGCCGTGTCCGTACTTGTGAATTGGATGGGTGAAATAGATACAAGGAGTAGCATTTTTCATTCATCGATTTCCAATCACAAGAATGTGATCTTACTCAAGAGTCAAATCAAAATTTTGCATCTTCTAACAAGCTTGATGAATATCGTTTAATATGCGCCTTAGAGAGGATGTACAGATCCCCGTCAATTTATCTTTAGGTGTGGTCTAATATTTGTTTATAATATTTTACATAGCGAAATCAAGTTGCAATCGTATGTACAAATTGATCCAAAAAAATCTATAAATTGAAATTAATAAAAACTAATATAAAGATAGAGATCAAACTCATTTATTAAACTTCAAAAATTCTAAATTAAAAAAAAAAGAAATATAAGCTATAAATACGACTGTTTAACTTTATGAAGTTTGTGGGAATGAAACAAGTTGTGGAGGAAGACGGAAGGTTTTTTACCGTCTTCATTCTTTTCACATTCCGTCCATGTGAGTTTTAGTTTATTTTAAACATAATTTACACTTTTAATACCTATTAAATTTGGACTAAACTTTCTTATAGAATCAAACCACACTTAATGCCTCACCATTTTTGCTTTTCCATGTCCCAACAAAATCCTTTGCAAACAAAAAATGTATACTCTTTTAATATAAATATATAATTGTTGAATGTATTAAATTATTATTAATTTTGATAGTTGTGAGTATAGAAGGTTTGAGATATATAAATAAGACATCTTCGAAAAAATATATAGAAAAAAACCAGCGCGTATGCGCGGATATTCTCCTAGGGGGTGTATTGAATTAGGAATTTTAGAAGATTTGGTGGTTCTTTTAAAATCCCCTGTTATTGAACTAATAATTTCTAAATGTCTTACCAAATCATATGTTATTCAATTAAGAATTTATAAAAAGTAAATCAAATCCCCTGTTATTGGAAATATTTTAAGTAGTGGATTTTAGAGGATTCTGAGTGATTTTAAGTGCTTTTGGTGGGGTTTGTTAGTTAAAAATATATAAAAAAGAAATCCCATAGTTTTAGGTGGGATTTCATAGACTTTAATAACAAATCATAAGAAATTTTTTAATTCACCCAAAATCATTTAAAATTTTATTAAAACTCAAATCATTCCAAATTCTCCAAAATTTCAGTTTCAATACACCCCCTAGTCTATTATATAAAAGTTAGCCAACTCTCTCCCCCAGCTTGACACGTCAGCGCTTGAGAGAGTGACACGTGGAATTCATTATTTAATTTTCAAAAATTAATTTTATTTTGCACCCACGAGGATTCGAAGTTTCAAACCCACAATCCTCTCAATATTAGACAACTGTTTTATCCATTAGGCTATGAGTACTACTTGACAATCCCCTCTAAAATATTGTGATATTGTCTCTATGTTCTACGCATTAAATTCAAAGCATTTTTTTTTTTAACAATTGGAAGCATTTATATGGGAAATACATATTGTATGATCACATTTGAACTTTAAATTTTATAGTTTTATATGTAAATTTGGATTTTTGAATTGAGTCAAAATTTTAGATTTCTGATTAGTGAAATAACAAATTTTTATTTATTATGTTCATGTTAGTTTTGATCCGTTCATAATTAATTATATGGCAAAAATATTTTACGCATTAATTTATTTAATTTTTCCAAAAAAACAACCTCTTCAATTTATCAAGCCGTGCTCGTGAAGTTAGCCGTGTCCGTGTTTGTGAATTGGATAGGTGAAAACCACGCATGGATGAAATAGATACAAGGGGTAGCATTTTTCATTCATCGATTTCCATTCACAAGAATGTGATCTTACTCAGGAGTCAAATCAAAATTTTACATCTTCTAACAAGTTTGATGAATATATTGTTTAATATGCGCTTCAGAGAGGATGTATAGATCTCCGTCAATTTTTCTTTAGGTGTATGGTCTAATATTTGTATAATCTTCTACATAGCGAATTCGAATTGCTATCGTATGTGAAAATTGATCCAAAAACTATAAATTGAAATTAATCAAAAATAATATAAGGATAGAGATAAAACTCATTTATTAAACTTTCAAAATTCTAAATTAAAAAATAAATAAATATAAGTTATAAATACGACTGTTTAACTTTATGGAGTTTGTGTGAATGGAACAAGTTGTGGAGGAAGACGGAAAGACTCTTACCGTCTTCATTCTTTTCACATTCCGTCCATGTGAGTTTTAGTTTATTTTAAAAATAATTTAGACTTTTAATACCTTTTAAATTTGGACTAAACTTTCTTATATAATCAAACCACACTTAATACATCACCATTTTTGCTTTTGCATAGCCCAACAAAATCATTTGCAAACAAAAATTGTATACTCTTTTAATATAAATATATAATAATTAAATATATCAAATTATAATTAATTTAGACTTTTAATACCTATTAAATTTGGTATACCCAGATGTGAGTATTAAATTTCCTTCTCCTCCATAGAAGTGGAGAAGTTTAAACAATTCTCTAGAAATGCCAAAAAGAAAGTCAAATTATCCGCCAAGGAAGCCCTCCACTTTATATAAAGACTCCGTTGAGTCTCACCAGGAGATGACACTTCAGCAGTCCTCTCAATGACACATCAGCTGAAGAAAAAAAAAAACTCAAATTAAAACCTTCAATTAATCATTCGTCTAATTTATTTAGATATCCGAGAAACAAATATTCTATGCTTAGATATTCTCAAAACTTAAAAAGGTTTGACTGAAATCTGAAACGTTCCTTCATCTCCTTATTAATTGATTATAGAGTTCCGTCCATCCATGGCCATCTATGATCTACCTTTCCTCTTCTTTTCTCTTCTTTTCTCTTCTCTTCTATTCAAATCTTCCAAAAGGCCAAAAACCTTTTAGATCTCACTCATATCTGCCCAAAACACGACGAGGCAGGCGGCGGAGGACTATAAGCTACGCAAATGGTGAAAAAGCAGACTCGGTTGCTCTGTGGGTTGAAGCAAACTGCGGGTGATAGAACAACCAATGGCTATGGAGAAGTTTATGTCTTCCAAACTCTCTAAATTCGAAAATACAGAGGCCATAAAAGGTGGCTCTTCTTTTTTTTTTTTTTTGAATTATAAAGGTGGCTCTTCATGTTATCTTCACCTCCGAAGCTACCGTCTTGAGAAGCCACCGTTACTGGCCGAATCAAAGAAACAACATGTGCATCTGCCCATGAACCATAAATCGGTATATAGGGGTGATTAGTAGTAACTTTTACTGTAGACTTTTAAAAATAAAATTGTTGTGAAAACTTTTGGTTTTTAAAATAAGGGCTGTGACTTTTTGTTTTTTAAAAGTCATAAATTATTGGTTTTAAAAAAATGAATGTAACAAGAGAAAAAAAAGTGAAAATGACTGTGAGAAAAAATAGAAATTTTTTTTAAACTTTTAAAATGCTTAAGTGTAATTGGTAAAACATAGACTTTAAAAACTTTAGAAAAAAGTAAAAGTCTCTACAGCTCTTACCAATCACCCCCATAGTCTAATTAAAAAGTCCACGCTTTGGGACTTGCCTGCGATTCTGGTTTGCGAGAACAACCATTGTGAGTAATTTTTGGCTTTTGTCTTTGTGGTGGATGAGCTATAGGAGTACTGTATTGATTAAATATGCTCTCTGATGCAGATAGGATGGGAACGGCTGAGTGGAGATCGGCCAAGTCTCCAGCTTCTTTCAAGCGTGAGATCCAATTGTCTATAATCTTTGATCTTTGATCTTTCAAGCCTTTTTTTACCCAAAGAATGAATCATAGCCTTTGTTTTTTTTCTGGTTTGGGGGAGTGTGACCTAAAGGATGCAAGAATGCAAGTTCGCCAAAGAACACACACTCAAGAATGGACCTATTGTAAGTTTTTTGCACTGTAAAGTTCCGTCTCTTTTCTTTCATTTTGGTCTAAACTGTTTATTTGAATCAAATCTAAACCAGACAATCATTTCGTGCATGCATGTATGCTTTGCGAGCAACATTGATTGTTGTGCTTATCCAGGATTCTGGATTGAATATGGTTGTGTTTGAATGACACTGGAAGGAGAAAACTGTTTATGTAGTATCTTTGTTTATCCCGCAGAGTTACAACATATGGCTCTCTTCAATGGGAGTGAGCTTTTGATTAGGATGTAGACATTTTGGTATTGCAAGTCTGGCAATTTCTTTTTAGTTACAGTAATATTAATTGTGCTATCTCCCAATTTTTTCATCAGTTTATGTGACCCACATGTACTTTGATCCTGAATTTTATGATTGTTCGCACTTGGTAAGAATAGTATATTTGTACATCACATTATGTGTGTCTCTGTTGAAGTAGATAAATCTGTGCTGTTTATTTGTTTTTACAGAGAATATGTTTGTTACTCAGAGTAAGCATTATGCCCAACCACTATGGAAAGACCCACCCAAACTTCACTGTTTATACTTAGAAAGGCTTGGATTGACCCAAAAATAGAAGCCTTGGTTATCGGTTTTTATTTATATGATCTAGGGAATAAACACCTATGTTAAGTTTGTGTTTAAAATAGGAGATATGGAGAATAATTTTAGTCCGAGCACTTCAAGGTCCAAATCTCAAGTTCACCACAATTTCAATTTGACATTCTGAAAAAAAAACAAAAGCTCATTTGCCCATTAGTTATTCTTTTCTTTTAGAATTGTATACTAAAATTAATTAATATATTGTTGCAAGAGAAAAAAAAAATTATAACTGAATTTATAAATGAAGTGATCGTGACTCGTGAGTGATGTATATTGTTATGGGGCATCATAACAACCTTCAAACGAGGCAAGTTGTAGTCTTGTAGTCTTTTTTTCTTTCATTTCATTTTTAAGGGCTAATCAATCGGTTAGTGCTTCTCTTATAAGCTAAAGATTTCCCATTTATTTTGTAAACATAAGTTATTTGTTTTTAATATAAAATTCTGTTAAAAAAATGAAAACAAATTCTTTTTTATAAGTTTAAGATAAAGATATTCAAAAAGAACTTTAGTATGAGAAACTTTTTTTAAAATAACATTTAAAACTATAAGCAAAAAGAATATACCGATTAATTCAAACAATATTTATATATTTACATAGTTAACCATTTTAAAATTATTTTACCACTATACTTAAAGTAAAATGCTATATTAATCACAAATTTAAAATATATAATAAAATGCAAATCCGCGTGTACACGCAGGCATCACCTAGTTTATATTAATAAAAGAAGCAGTTTGAAGCTCCTGAGGGGTGCCACATCAGCGAAAAAAAGAAGCTCCAAATCGATGACACGTCAGCGCTATTACAAAAAATTTCATTTCTGTTTTTAAAACCCCTTATACGACCATATCAACAAATTGTATTGGGCTAAGCGCAAATAGCAATGACTCATCCACCACCATCCCTCAAACCCAACAAAGAACTAAAAACCTAGAACAAGAAAAAGTCTCTCTCTCACCAAAATTTCTTCAGTCGTAACAGTTTCCAATCATCGACAATTATGGATTCACAGATTCATCGATTCCTATCCCTCCCAGAGGAATCAAATCGATCTCTGCCAGTTACGACTTCACCACTCATTCCATAATTCCCCTCGATTTATAGAATTTACTGCCACTACCGACGCCGTTAACCCTCCCCTCAAAGATGTGTATAAATTATCGCTACAGATCCACCATCTGATTACCAGAAAATATGAATCAAAACATGGCCCCACCAGCTATGCTGCCCTCTTCGAATCCCCTACCCACCAAAACTTTTGATGACCTGCAAAGAGATCTCTGCAAAGATAAAATTCTGGTCAGCATTTCTAATTTCAGGACAAGTGAAATTCTAATTTCATGGTGGAGAACTGATTTCGCTCCAGGTATAAATCAAAATTGGAGAGACTCAACTACATGGTATAAGTGAGGCACAGGAGGAAAGGAAAGGAAGAAAGGAAAGCAGGTTCCTACTTCAGACCTTGATTATTTAATTTCTGAATCTTCGAAATCGTTATATATTTTCAGAGTTTGGTAAAAAATTAGGGATTCCAAACATTGTTTTCGACAGAGAAGGGAGGTGACGAATGAATAGGTCGACGCTTCGCTGATCTCGAAACTCATGCCTTCAACTTTACTTCTTGGTTGTCTTACTTTATAAGTTTTAGTTTTGGTCATGATTATTACAAACATCTTTCAGTTTTTCTGTTTTAAAATGCATTGAGGTTTGATGGACCAAAAGTTTGAATGTGCAGACTTATAGATGCTGGTGGTGTAAAAAGGAATGCCACCAACTTCACAAAGACGCCAGAAATATTGACCCTTGCACAAATGAACCTTTTATTGCAGAAATTTTTTGGGTGAGAGCACAAGTTTTTAACCATAAATATAGTAAATCCTTTTTTACGTTTTAAACCACACACTTTTTTTCTTTTAGCAGCCAGGGCACAAGTTCAAATTGAAGATGCTACTTTGACTTATCATCTTCTCTCTTTTTCTCAGAGTGGTTTACAAGTCAAAGCAACAGATTTTGCAATGTTAAGATTATGCAAGAGGAGAGTGAAGAATAGAAAAACTTGGCGCGAAAGCTTCCTATATTAGGTGAGCTTCGTATTTTGGAATTAAAGGCAAAGGGAGGTTTCAAGATGAGATCACATATATGAAGGATGAATATCTCTCGGAAATTTAATATTCCATATATCATTCATCGATATATTTTAAGAATAGCAACAATTTGTTGTTGTTAAATCTATATTCTTAGTCGAACTCAAGGTCTCGCCTGTCAAGTTTGTGAGAGTAAGAAAATGAGTTACTTGGCTATGTTCTTTCGTTTGGTTCATTAATGTAAGACATGTATCTTGACGTTATTGGCTCTTCAGGATGGGTAAAATGTTGGAACAAAAAATTTAATAAAGACAATTGGGCCTTATTATTTTGTGTTTAGGTATGAATAAGAAATGGGTTGAGACTCAAACAAATGGAAAGTTTCCATTAGCTATAATTCCTTGTGGAAGAGGCTTAAATAAATGTAAAGTTTCCATTAGGTATAATTACTTGTGGAAGAAGCCTAAACAAATGGAAAATTTCCATTAGCTATAACTTTTTTGTGAAAGTTAAAGTATCCACATTGGAAACTTGGAATGTTTTCAAGTCCCCTCTCATACTATATATATGATGGGTTAGCCTCTCTTTTCAAATCTTCCAAACACAGATCATCAGATCAAAAGCAAAGGCTAAATACAAGTTCCTTCAATCCACTACTGCATCAGGTAGTTTTCTTTAGTTCGAGAGTATTAGTTGAGATACAAGTTCGTTAGACCCGCAATCGAGTGATGCGATTCAGGGTTGAACGGTTGTATCCTGGGACTCATGAATCGTGATAATACCTGTCACACTACGGGTGATTCTTTGAGTTAAGGAAAGAGATTGCGATCTCGACTCCGTTCCAGTGTTTCAGTTTTACCGATTTATTGTTTATGATTTTCCTTAACTCGTTTTATTCAGTTTTGATTATACTTTTATTTTGTGACTCAATTTGAAATTGAAATGGATTTTAAACCTTTAACGCGTAAAAAGGAAAGAGAGGGATGGGGTTTCTCTCGCTTTTGGCTTAGTTCTAAATTTAATGTGGGTTCGTTCGAACCATATAAACTTATACCTAAAACTCCTATTAATAAAAAAAAGAGAACTTCCAGTCTCCAGTAAAAATCAAAAAAATTGATCCATTTATAATCTTCGGGAAAAGGACCGAAACATGCCACTGAAAGACCCTTTTTTATAAAAAAATCTTCATTCAATTAATTTCAAGCTAAGCAGTGGTAATTCTAAAGATTCTATTTTGACTATTCCGTTTCTTCTAGACGAATAAGTTAAAAACCGGACTATTCAGATTTTTTAATCGGTTTTATTACTCTCGTCTTATTGGTTGCGATCAATAAAACGATTGGCATTACAATCATTATGTAATCGCCGATTTGGATTAGGGTTTGATAAAACAAACGCTTCTCAAATGCGTTTGCGAACGCTTTGACGAATGCTCTGCGGAGATTCGAAAAATAAATTCGCTATACGCGGATCTTGAAATTTTAATGTTGGTTTATACCAAATTAATTTTTTTTTTTTTGTGACATCAAGCGATGGGACTGCGGCTGAGTTTAAGATGTAGAAAAAGATTATGTTCTTCTATCTGACAACTCTGAACCTGCAGAAGTACACTAGCAAAGTGAGACCTCATCTCCTGAAGGCAACACCGATCCAATGATCCTTGCGACGGTTCAAGCCTGGGAGCACAATGACTTCTTGTGCAAAGGCCACATCCTGAACTGTCTCTCCAAACCGTTGTACAACTTGTTTGGAGATTTAAAAAGTTTGAAGGAGGTGTGGGATTTTCTTGACAAGAAATATCGAACTGAAGATTCTGGATCCCAGAAATTCACTGTGGCAAAATTCCAACAGTATCAGATGGTGGATTCGAGGCCATTAATGAAACAACTCGCAGAAGTGCAGAATCTCTTTCATGAGATTCACGCTGAAGGCATGAGGCTTTGCAAAACCTATCGGGTTTGCTGCTTCGTTGAGAAGCTTCCTCCAAGTTGGGCGGACTTCCATAACCTTCTCAAACACAAGCGGAATGCAATTTTCCCTTGAAGACTTGATAGTTAGGCTGCGGATCGAGTCTCCAATCCACATAGCAAGTGGTGTTCTGAATGAGCACATTGCTAATGTTATTAGTCACAAGAACAAGAGAAAAAGAAATTTTTTCTCTAAAAGCCTCTACTAGCTTTATGAAGCGAAAGGGTGCAATGAAGTTCTTGGGAATTTGTCACAAGCGTGGCAAGGTGGATCAAAAAGCTGACGCAAGTAGTAGCAAGATTCACAATCGCAAAGACAAAGGGAAGTCTCAAGCCAACATGACTGATATGTGCGTTGTGGTCACAGAAGTCAACACGGTTGAGGACAACCCAAGGGAATGGTGGTACGACACTTGTGCCACAACTCACATATGCAATGATAAGAACATGTTTAGCACTTATCAAAAATGCAAGAGTGAAGAGCGACTGTTTATGGGTAACATCGGCTCGTCTAAGATTGAAGGTCGTGGCGAAGTGAAGCTCAAGATGACTTCATGACATGAGATAAGTCTCAAGAATGTGAAGTATGCTTACAAGCAAAACTCACTAAAACCCCCATCCCCTCGGGTCGAAAGAACAACCGAACCTCTCGGTTTAATTCACACAGATTTGTGTGATTAAAAATTTGTTCAAACTCGAGGCGGTAAAAATATTTTGTGACTTTCATAGATGATAGTGCAAAATCTTGTTATGTCTATTTGCTAAGAAGCAAAGATGAATTCTTGGAAAATTCAAGGAGTATAAACTCGAGGTTGAAAACCAACTCGATAGAACTATCAAGATAGTTAGAAGTGATAGCGGAGGCGAATATGATGGAACCTTCAATGCATTATGTAAAGAACATGGCATTATCCATCAAACTATCGCTCCCTATTCACATGAATCTAATGGAGTTGCAGAACGAAAAACATCGAACTCTTAAAGAGATGATGAATGCAATGTTGTAGGAATCTGGGTTACCCCAACACATGTGGGGAGAAGCGTTGCTTTCCACAAATCATATCCTCAACAAAATTCCATACAAAGGTATTGGCAAAACGTCATACGAACTTTGGAAAGGTAATGTACCTTCTTACAAATACCTGAAAGTGTGGGGGTGCCTAACAAAGGTTGCAGTGCCACCTCCTAAAAAGGTCACAATTGGGCCTAAAACCGTTGATTGTATTTTCTTCGGTTATGCACACAATAGTGATGCTTATCGGTTTCTGGTTCATAATTCGGTTATGCACACCATGGAATCAAGGAATGCATCTTTCTTTGAGCACGTGTTTCCGTGTAAGGATAAAAAAAATCCAAAACGAACTCGTGAAGAAAGTGATGCAATCACCTCTGGAAATGAGGCGAGTACTTCTTGCACATCGTTTGATGATGCAGAAGCGGTTGAGGATGAACCTAGACGAAGCAAAAGAGCTCGTAAGGGAAAATCTTTTGATGAAGATTTCTTAATAGTCTTTCTTTTAGAGAATGAACCAAGAAGCTTCATTGAGGTCATGTATACACCCGATGCACCTTCATGTAAGGAAGCCGTCAATAGTGAGATCGACTCAAATATGCAAAACAATACATGTGAGATAACCGATCTGCCACAAGGGTTTACCGACCTAGGGTGTAAATGAATTTTCAAAACAAAGTTGAAAACCGATGGCTTAATCGATAAGTACAAGGCTAGGCTTGTGGTGCAAGGTTTCCGGCAAAAAGAAAGCCTGGATATCTTTGACACCAATTCTCCAGTAACGAGAATAACTTCAATCCAATCGCTGGTTAGCATCGCAGCATTGAGAGACCTAGAAATCTATCAAATGGATGTTAAAACTGCCTTTCTAAATGGTGATTTAGAACAGGAGATTTATATGAAACAACCGAAGGGTTTGTTGTCCCAGGACAAGAACACAAAGTCTGTCGACTTGTGAAATCGTTGTATGGACTTAAACAAGCTCCAAAACAATGGTATGAAAAATTTGACAATGTGATGATGTCAAAAGATTTCAGCATTAATGAATGTGATAAGTGCATATACATCAAAAGTAGTCCTCATGGATACGTTTTGCTCTGTTTGTACGTTGACGACATGTTCATTATTGGTAGCAATAAAGACGTGATCGGTCAAAATAAAAACATGCTAAGTAGCAAGTTTGATATGAAAGACTTGGGACTAACGAATGTTATTCTAGGGATTAAGATCACTAGAAATTCTGAATGAATCATCCTATCTAAAGGCATTATGCTGAAAGGATCCTTGAGAGGTTCAATACCTACTCAAAAGAAACAGCAAAAACTCCAGTAGACACTAGTATTCACTTGACAAAAAATACGGGTGAATAAGTGTTACAAGTGGATTTTGCACGAGTAATCGGAAGTCTGATGTACTTAACGAATTGTACTAGACTCGATTTAGAGCATGCAGTCAATGTACTGATTCACTATACGAATAATCCAGGACATAAACACTGGAAAACCATAACGAGAGTATTGGACTATGCACGTCATACTAAAAGTTATGGGTTGCACTATGGTAAAGAACCTGGAATTTTGGAAGGTTACAGTGGCGTAAACTGGATTTCCGATTCCAAAAAACTTTAAATCCACAAGTGGATACGTTTTTACGCTAGGCGGTGCAAATGTGTCTTGGAAATCTTCAAACAAACTATGTTGGCAAGATCGTCCATGGAATCAGAGTTCCTAGCTTTAGATAAAGCAGCAGAAGAAGTTGAGTGGCTCCGGAATTTTCTAGAAGATATTCCGATGTGGGAGAAACCAGTGCCAGCCTTACGGGTACACTGTGACAGCCAATCGGCTATATCCCGGGCACTGAATAATATTTACAATGGCAAGTCTCGCCACATTCGACGACGACATAAGACCATTAGACAACTGATCTCGAGTGGTGTATTGATAATAGACTACATCAAATCGGCTGAAAACTTAGCGGATCCGTTTACTAAAAGCTTGCCGCGAGATCAAGTTCTTAAATCATCAAAAGGAATGGGTTTAAAGCCTATGGATACAGATAACGCCATGATGGATACCCAACCTATGTGACTGGAGATCCCAAAATCTAGGTTCAAAGGGGACAACTAAATCAAGCAGAGTCTAAAAACAAGCACTGTAAGTTGCTCAGTTCCAAAGATGATAACAGTGCTTTTTGTAAATAATTAAGGGTTAAGCATCAAGGCTTTTAATGATATAAGACCATAGTCTATAGAATAACAGTATACTCTGTATATGTGACATGTACATGGCAATCACCTAGTGAGTGTGAAATGGGGCCGTTTCTAGGAGGATGAAGTTCAGACTATACTCTCCAAGTTCACTCACGATAAACCAGACAATGTTCAAGGCCAAAATGAACACAATAGAGAACTTAACTCAACAAGAAGACGAAGCTGTGTTATATCTGTTGTCTAGTTTTACATAAAAAACCGGGCGGTTCAAGACATCAAGTTCACCACCTGGCTGAGTAATTCCGACAGATATCAACAATGAGTGGTTCAAAGCTGAGAAGCTACTATCTCAGATACAGTTAGTCTTCGCAATACTCTCGAAAAGTCTGTTTGTCTAGTCTAGTCAAGTCATCATCTAGTCTAGTCAAGTCAGCATCTAGTTTAAGTCAAATCTTATCTAGTTTATCGAGTCTGTAAAGTCTTCATTTGTTTAGATGTCATTCTATTCATGTGGGGGATTGTTGGAACAAAAAATTTAATAAAGACAATTGGGCTTTATTATTTTGTGTTTTTGTGTGAATAAGAAATGGGTTGAGGCCCAAACAAATGGAAAGTTTCCATTAGCTATAATTCCTTGTGGAAAAGGCTTAAATAAATGTAAAGTTTCCATTAGGTATAATTACTTGTGGAAGAAGCCTAAACAAATGGAAAGTTTCCATTAGCTATAACTTTTTGTGAAAGTTAAAGTATCTCACATTGGAAACTTGGAATGTTTACAAGTCCCCTCTCATACTATATATATGATGGGTTAGCCTCTCTTTTCAAATCATCCACAGATCATCAGATCAAAAGCAAAGGCTAAATACAAGTTCCTTCAATCCACTATTGCATCAGGTAGTTTTCTTTAGTTCGAGAGTATTAGTTGAGATACAAGTTCGTTAGACCCGCAATCGAGTGATGCGATTCGGAGTTGAACGGTTGTATCCTGGGACTCATGAATCGTGATAATACCTGTCACACTACGGGTGATTCTTTGAGTTAAGGAAAGAGATTGCGATCTCGACTCCGTTCCAGTGTTTCGGTTTTACCGATTTATTGTTTATGATTTTCCTTAACTCGTTTTATTCGGTTTTGATTATACTTTTATTTTGTGATTAAATCAAAGATTCCGTATTTCTAAATTATTGGTCTTCCATAAAAGACATTTTTGACATTCTCTCTGTTTCAGATATTTTCAAGCAATCATTTTGAATGACTTACAATCTTTTTTTTTTTTATGGTGTTTTCCAATCTCAAGTTCTAAAATTACAAATCAACGTTTGGTAGTCTACGTCGCAAAAATTTCAATAACCATAAACCAAAATCAAATCAGCATGAATCTCGAGATTGCCATCATCGACAAAAGAGATCCCACCTACGACGAACACATACATAGTTGATACTTGATAGTTATGTACAAATTTTTATTTTGACGCTTTTTTTTCAATTTTGCCTTAAGAGTGTTTGGTGGGAGTGTTATTTAACATACCTTTTCAAACGAAGAATTTTTGTGCAAAAAACTATCTTGATGTTACTTGATATTGCTATTGCTATGGATGTGCTAATTCCCCTTTCTATAATTTTAAAATCTTGATACTGAGAATTGTTATTAAACTTTTCGTATACGGTCACTCAGTTCTTTTTAATTTGTCTTTAAGCTTAGATGAAACTGTGCTTTTCCCAACAATAAAGCAAAATACAAAATCTGAATCTATTCTCAATTGAGATTAAAGTAAACCAGAACCATGAAGAGAAATTTGATCTACGAGCAAAAGCTCAAAGAGGTTAGTTAGAAAATGAGAAAGAAAGGATTATGTCGTACGTTGAATCAGAGAAAAAACAAAAAAAGAACATGATTTTTCATGTGAAGTGCATCTAATACAATTATTTCGAATGATTTTTACAATAAGTCTTTACAACAATTGTGTAGTAAGTAGTAACATGTAATTTATAACAAAAACATTGGATCTGTAAGTTAATTTTTTTTTTCTTTTTTGAACAAAACTGTAAGAACTTCTTCTTGCAAACTACTAAAAAAATCAAAAAATTGATATTATTTTCGCAAAAACTTATGTTTAGATTTAAAAAAAAAAAACTATAAACCAATATTGTTTTCTCAAATCCTTTTTAATATTTGGTTCAATATTTTTTTTATCAAATTCAATAAAACATTTGCTATAGAAAAACAATATAAATTTACTATTGTATATTTTTTGGGTTTGAACAATAGTTTTCAGCTTTAAAATGGCTCACACTTTTTAACACACTATATAATTTTAAATTTGTATATTCATTGAAAAAAACATCTTTCTAAAAATAAAATCATATTTACACTCTAAAATCAGTTTTTAAATCTTCATCTTAATAAAAATGTTGTCATTTTCATTTCAAAATAGAGAAAAAGATATACATTTTTTTTTTGGGGTCCAAATCTGATGCAGCAGCATAAAGATAACTTGGCCGACAAGTAACGTGTTTTTTTATTTAATATGTTTTAGGCTTTACGTTATGTTACCTTATGGATTTCATGTTAATTGGGCTTTTAGGTGTTTACGTTTTATCTTCTTAGGCTAGGGTTTCGTTTACAAATCTCTTATATAAAGAGGCGTGAGTTGTAAGGTTTGAGAGAGCTTTTGATAATTAATAAACAGAGAGATTTCTCGTATATCTTGTTCTTGATTCGATTAAATTCATCAAACCGGAAGCCGGTCTCTCTTGATTGAGCGAAGCGGTTCTCTAGAAATTCATCGAATCCCTAGATTGAGCTGATTATCCAGTTCGTATGCTGCGCCAGGTTGGTATCAGAGCCTAGCGACGATTCCTAACGATGGCCAGACCAAATAATTGTTTTCTACCCACTGAAGCTGAATTACTTGTGAGTCTTAAAAAACAGGTACAACAACTCAGCACGGCGGTGCAAGTTTTTGCTCAGCGTATTCAACCTCAACTAGTACATGTTGTCCAACACTATAGTGACGACGAAGACAAAGATATTTATGGTGATGAGTTTGATGCGGAAGACACTGATGATGAGGAAGACGATACGGATGATGAGGATTACGAGACGGACGATGACGAAGACTTCTTTGCGGAGCAGATTGATGGTCCAATCTATGATGTGTTTGATGCAGATAATGCAGAACTAATCATGGTTGATAGAGTTGAAGATGATGATGCGGAGTCAAAGAAAGAAGAGAACCTTGAGATATGTGAGGATCCAGTGTATGACATATACGAAGAAGAAAGTGACGAAGATATCTATGATGATGTTACTGCAGAAGAAATCAACAACACTTACAAACCAAAAGATGTAATTGATACTATCAACGTATTCAAGGACGACGTCTTCGTTATAGATTATTGTGGTGAACGGCTCTATAATATACACGAAGACAATCACGTTTTGTCAAATATTAAAAATTGTGTTTCAAAATTTACACAAGTGGGAATTGGTTTGACGAAATATTCTACATGTTGGGCTTTTGAGGAGAAAGATCCAATAAGAGCTTCAGTTCATCATTATTATTGTGTGGAGCACGTGTGTCTTGTCATTCAAAATTGGATGAACAAGATGATTGAAGTGGAGGAAAATTCCATTCTTTTATCCAAAGAAATTTATCGCTGGAAGGATCGAGAGAAAAGGGATAATGCCTTTTGCGGAAAACAATTTGGAGTTGAAGATCACGGTTAAGATTCGAGGGCGAATCTTCTCTTACCCGGACAGAGCCGTGACTATGTGTTGGAAAAATAGGCAATTGCCTTAGGCCACACCAAAAATGAAAAATTGAAAAGCCACAAGTATTTCAAAATTAGGCTTATGAATTTAGATTTTATATTAAATGTTTAGCTTTTTAGTTTGAGAAGTTCATGACATTTAGAAAAAGTTACTGTTATAAGAAATATTGAATGATTTAAGAATTCAAATAAGTGAATTGGGTAAACGATTTTTTAAAAATAAACAAAACAAAAATAAATCGAATTTGTATTTTTTTTTTTTGATTCAATTATTTTGATTATTAATTATTTGTATATTTGTAAGAAGTAAAAAGGCCACATTTTGTAAAATTGCCTTAAGCCTCTATTAGTCTAAGCACGGCACTGTACCCGGAGAGACTGATGCTGATGCAGCGGCATAAGGATAACTTGGCCGACAAGTAACGTGTTTTATGATTTAATATGTTTTAGGCTTTACGTTATGTTACTTTATGGATTTCATGTTAATTGGGCTTTTAGGTGTTTACGTTTCATCTTCTTAGGCTAGGGTTTCGTTTACAAATCTCTTATATAAAGAGGCGTGAGTTGTAAGGTTTGAGACAGCTTTTGATAATTAATAAACAGAGAGATTTCTCGTATACCTTGTTCTTGATTCGATTAAATTCATCAAACAGGAAGCTGATCTCAAGCGATTCTTCGAATCCCTTGATTGAGCGAAGCGGTTCTCTAGAGATTCATCGAATCCCTAGATTGAGCTGATTATCCAGTTCGTATGCTGCGCCAAAATCTCATTCTCATAAAATTAAACTAGGCTTGGATACAAACGTAGAGTCTGTTTGGCCAGCCTATCAGTTACAGAGTTTAAGTTACGACTGATACATTGAAACTGAGAAAATCAAAGGTATTAGCCATTTCTAAGATGGCCGATGAGACTCAAAAGTCTTGTGAAGCCACGCTTCAAAGCATCTTCCCAACGCCGCGCGGATTGCAAGAAAAAGGATATACATATAAAAGGCAAGCATCTCTTTAGCAATATTATTTTTCTAAATTTATATAAGAAAAATGTATTTTTGTGGTGAAATAATAAAAAACGTCCAATAAAATTTTAAAAATAACATTAACATTGTTTTCATAAACATAGAAACCTCTAAAAACACCAGATATAAATGGATAAAAAGTTTTTTCACATATTTTAAATTAAAATAACAAAGATGCACCATTTTCTAAACTTAAGTATATATCAATTAAGTCATAAATAAAGAGATATACTGATAAAATTTAATAAAGTCAATACATTAGTAACTTATAGAAATGCACAAGTAACATAAACAAATATTTCTCAGCAAATTGGATAATTATTTTTAAAAATTATCTCAATACAAATATTAATTTTGATCATAACAAATAGTGAAGACAAACCGCGCTTAGCGCGGACAATCCTCTAGTGACATCTAAATTTGATAAAAGAACTTACTAGACTTGATAGATAAGTTTGATAACTTGTTGTAAAAAGAAGAAGAAGATAAGACCCAAAAAAAAAGATCATGGCTATTCTTGTCAGAACTTATAAATAATAATAATACAGTAGTGGCTAAGATTGCAAATTCCAAAAAGAAGTAGTGTGAAATTGAAATCTGCATTTGAATAAGATTTCGGAAAAGAGAAAAAGAAAAAATTATATTATTTGCGTTTCTAACCCAAACGTTTGGAAGATAATCCAAAATAGCTGCTTCTTTGCGTTGCTACATTATTTATTTCTTGAGTTAATAGTGCTATTGCACTTTTCATCTATTTTATGTTTATTACACGAATTGTCCTACAACAGAATGCCAAAACGGGATATATGAATCTCCATCACGTCAAATTTTACACGATAAGTCGTCTTGAGAAAAAAAAGAAAAAAATGCTAATGATGATGATAAGGACACTATTTTAATTGAAAGTTACATTAATTAGGCACGCAAGCTAATTGCCATTATAGGCCTATATAGCCTATAAGATAACACATTTTTATTTGTGAGTTTTATTATTGAGCCGTAATCTTTACCATCTTCAAGACTCAAGTAGTCAAGTGGTTTCACAGAACGAGTAGGATAAACGCGGATTATGGTAATCTAAGTTTATATATTTATATTGTTTTTGTTGCTAAATGGTAGTCCAAGTTTCTATTGAAATGTTTTATGATATCAAGTGTTTTGCAAATTTATTGTAACTTTTAAAAATCGGATAAGAATCATGAATCCAAACATATCTATTCTAATATGATGAGATTTTTTTTAAAATGAGCTTTGAAATGCTGCTATGTGGCATCCTAAAATTGATATGCGTCTTTCATAATTGTAACATTTAATTCTTTTATTTTTTTGATTTTGTTGTTTTTAATTTAATGATAGAATTATATGGATTTTTTTTGATAGAATTATATGGATGAATAACCCAAAAAACTATAATTAACTACATAACTATAGGAAAAAACAGAGAGCCGTGAAAATTTTGGAACAGGTTTCCGTTTCCTCCTGTATCTGTTCCAAATTTTTCGTCTCATTCCCTATCCTGTTCAAAACAATTATCTATTCGAGACTATTTTTTTTTAAACGGGTATTAGACCGGATAGCCGAATTACCCATTTAAAAAATTAAAAATTAAAAGTTTTCTACTTTTTTTAAATTATTCTGAAATTTCTCGGGATTTTCTTATCAGATTTCCTTTTAATAATTTTTTCCAATTCACAAATTTCATGTTTCTGTCCCATAGCCGTACATTCCCGTCCTGAGTCCCAAAATTTTCAAGGCTGGCATACCTTAATTCTACATAGGAAAAACTGATCAACAAAAAAGAATTAAAAATTTAATTACACTAAATAATTAAATACAATCCAGAGAAAAACAAAAACAAAAAACTGCAATAAAGATTATACAACAATCTATAAATTGCAAGAATAATACAACAACCTACAAACACAACTCACTTTTATTACCATACAAAATTTCAATCTATCACTTTTAAAAATCGGATAGGAATCATGAATCCAAACATATACCATCAATATCTTGCTACCTAGTTAGAACTGTTTACTTTCATTGCTTATCAATTAAATAAGAAACGTAGAGTTTTAAATTCGGTACAAAACTGACATTTTGAAAATTAAAGGGAAAAAAAAAAGTTTCAAAGTTTCGAAATGATAGAAAAACGACAAAACCATCCCTTGGTAGTATTACTGTTTTGTTATTTTGACGATCCCCCGATCCATACCATAATTAAGTCTTCCCAATAATTGGCTCTCTTTTTCTAAGAAAAATAAAAACTTTTATCTTTTGCAAAATCTCACCCCTTTTTGGCCTAACGTGTTTTCTATGCTGATGAAAATATAATTAATATAATGTATAACAAAGAATTAACATGTAAATTTTGACATCAAAGTACATTATGTATTTACTTGATTTTCTAAAGTTTATATCATACTAAACATCAAACCAAAAAAAAAATAAATATAGAGCATGTTTTTTTTTTCCCAACATATAGAGCATGTTTAACTGTTCAATTTTGTCTCAGTTTTGCTATGCGAGAAAAAAAAACATAAATTTTAGTTGAACATTTCCTTTCATTTGAAAAAAATATAATTCTTAAATAAATGTATAATTCTTAGAGCATTTGTAATGGTAATCTCTAAAACAGTTTCTCAACAAATGTTAAATAATAAATAATATTATTATATTAGATAGAGTTAATTTTTAATAATGTAATAATAGATTAGTCTGTCAAAAGTTAAAGAAGATGCAGATGGTCTTAGATCACTGGTGACATCAACTTTTGAGAGACCCCTTTATTATTATATTATTTTCTATATTTTATTTTTTCTTGAGAAACTATAGATACACATAGTTTTAGAGCATCTCTATCGGTGATCTCCGGGGCGAATCCAGAACTAATTTTGGCATGGGGCACAATAAAAAAAAATCATTAAACATAAATTTAAAATGACATAATCTCTAAGTGAAAAAGATGAAGAAAAATATGAAGTCATGCTCAACATAAAAAAAAAATCATGGTTTTAATTTCTCAAGTGAGATTTTTTTTTTTAAGAGTTTTTTTTATCTTGTACTTGTATTTGGATGGGGCGGATTCAGAACTGATTTTAGCACGGGGCACAATTAAAAAAAAATCATTAAACATAAATTTAAAATGACATAATCTCTAAGTGAAAAAGAAGAAGAAAAATATGAAGTCATGTTCAACATAAAAAAAAATTCATGGTTTTAATTTCTCAAGTGAGATTTTTTTTTTTAGAGCTTTTTCTATCTTGTACTAGTATTTGGATGCGCTTTTATGATATTTAAAGGCTTATATGAAGATATTTAAATTAATTAATTACAATTACTAAAGAAAAAGAAAATATTAGTATAGGGCACGTGCCACCATTTCTTTGCTGTGCGTCCGCCCCTGGTGATCTCTCATCCGGTCTCTCAACATTAAAATATTAAAAAAAAATATGAGAGAGATCTGAGAACAGTCTCTCAACTTTGTGGGACACTTGTCTCTTAATTACTGGTTCAATTTTCTTTTTAAAATTAAAAATTAATTAAATAAATAAATGAGATCACTCGTGACATCCCCATTCTACTGGAAACCATTAAATAGCAAATGGACAAAAAATCATTGACTTATTGGAGTACGTAATTATTGACTTTCTCCTATTTCATCATCAAATAATGTTACTGAGTAAAATATTTTAATTTCTGACAATTTGTGTGGATACATCTCTTGTCTCAAGAATGGTTAATCTACAAAAAGAGAAAGATTCAATTTCTTTGTTTATAAGATTCCTTTTTTAAACATGTCAAGATTCTTCGTAACCGAAGATTCTTTCTATAATACAAGTGCTACTACCTCGAAGAATCTTTCAACCATCACTCCCTACAAATCTCAGGAGAAGCATATTCACTTTTCCATTAACAACGTAAAGTAAGAAGAAGAAGAAGAAAGAAAAAAGAAGAAATGGCCACGTGTCCTCCTTTCGACTTCTCGGCGAAATATTACGACGGTGACGGAAGCGGATGCGAGAGGCGGAGCAGCTTCTTCGGAGGTACGACGGTGCTCGATCAAGGGGTTGGCTACGCCGTGATTCTCGGTTTCGGTGCTTTCTTTGCCGTCTTCACATCTTTTCTGGTCAGTTTCCGTTTCGAATAACCAAAAAATTATATCTCTTCTTTGATTTGCTCCTGACCACAAAAAAGTATACCTTATCTCATTTGTACTTTTCAAAGTTTTCACATACGCCCAAGCCTAGACGTTGATAAGGATTTTTCATTTTTTTTTTGTTTGCTTCTAATTTTTTAAGAAATATATATTAAACAAAAAAATTTAAATATGAAATCATATAGAAATCAAAATTTGATTGAGCAATTCTTTGGTCGATCCCATATGAAAATGGTGGCGGCCGTGTATAATTAATAAATAAATGATATACAATAAAAAAAAAAATTGATATTTTTCTAAGACCACTCTGATAATTTTTCTGAGATAATGAATTAAGGTTTGGTTAGAAAAACGATATGTGGGGGCTCGACATACCTCCGAATGGTTCAATACAGCTGGAAGAAACGTTAAGACAGGGCTCATTGCAAGTGTCATTGTGTCACAGGTACAATTATGATTTTACATTTAAGTTTTAAACTGTAAATTTGGTTACAATATATTGACTTAATTATATTTGTCGGTCGATGGTTGGGAAGTGGACATGGGCTGCGACCATACTCCAAAGTTCCAACGTCGCATGGCAGTATGGTGTTAGTGGACCGTTTTGGTACGCTAGTGGAGCCACCATACAGGTTAGCTCCAAAACACAAAAAGAACTGTATAATAGTAATTCTTTAGTATTGGTTTAGATTCTATATGCATAATGACTCTAGTGAATTAATCGATGATTAATAAAATAGGTACTCTTGTTTGGTGTGATGGCGATTGAGATAAAAAGAAAGGCTCCTAATGCTCACACGGTCTGCGAAATCGTAAAGGCTCGGTACTTAAATTCTCAATCGTTTGGTTTATTTCATTATTATTTTTTAACTGAGCGAACATCTGAACCAAACTGAATGATCATAATGGAACCGAGCCAAAATTTTATAACAACCTATTGATTCTAGAATTTTTGAAGGAAACAAACTAAATCAAAACCAAACTAAGTCAAACCGATTTTGAGCTTTAAAATTAAGCTTATAGCCACAAAGAATACAAACGAAAAAAACTAACCAAAAACCCTAAATTCTTTAATTTGTTGGACAAAAATATCCTTAGTGACCAATTTGTTCGCTGAAAAAAGAGTCAGTCAGAAATTTTATACTATTTTGTCATCGTAAAATAATCTATTTTGTCATGTTCGCTGGAAAAAGAGATAATCGAAAATTCTATATTATTTTGTCATTGTAAAATAGTCTATTTTGTCATTGAAAAATAGAATATTTTGATAAATATTCTATTTTTCAATACAACAATATAGAATGCTATTTCACATGTGATGATTCTGTTATAGATAATTCAGCAATATAGAATGCTTATTCAATGTTCCTCCGCATCTTAGTTCATGTGAAAGTGTCGTGGCTGTGGGAGCTTAGTAAGTGGTGTGGCTTGAAGTAGGAACATCCTTGCAGCTCGCTCTTGCAATGTCCCTCCGCATTTCAGTCCACGTGACTGAAGCTCAGTCTTCAATCTCTCCATCCCCATTACCTGAAACCAAACACATACATAGGGTTTAGTAGTTGACACATAAATACCAATCTCTAAGCAAATCGATTATGATTTACAAATGTTCCGTTTTCAACCGTTGATGCCATGTTCTCCAATGGTTCCACCAAATAACATTGATACTGTGACATACTATATTCACTACGTAAATAAAACCAATTACTAATGACCAACACGCGAGCAACAAATCGAACAGAATAACATACTCGATAGTTTCTCCGGTGCTGCTTCTGATTCGGTTGAGAAACATCACAACATTGGCAAAGAACTATACATAGTTAAATCAACATTAACAAAATAGTACAGTACAAAACTTAACACAACCAATATAGTATAACATAGTTAGCAAGTCTGAAATAGAACAGTCAGATTCTAATCTAATATTCAAAGAAGAAGCACTGGTCACCGATTGTATTGTTCGATCTTCTAACGCTCGTCACCGATTGAAGAAGCACTGGTCAAAGCTGCTTCCTCTGGATCTTCTCTCCTGCTTCGATCTAAACCCTAAGAGTGAAGATGAAGAAGTAGAGAAGCAGTTGAGCTCGGATTGAGGGTAGCGGCAAGGAAAAGAAGAAGAAGGAACGTGAAGTCAGCGTTCTCTTTTAGGGGTATTTTAGGCAAATATACATATTATGCAGTGTGTACCGTAGCCACAAAATTGATATGTCATAGAGTTAATATAGGCCCCTTATATGGTTACTGAACAAAAAATTCCTAATAGAAATTAAGTTTTTTTCTTTAAATTATAGTAACAACTTTATCTGTATAATTTATTTATGTTATTTATTTTGGGTTAGTTTTTAGTTTTGATTTGGGGTTGAGCTCAATTTTATAGAAGTTCGGTTTAAGAATTAAAACCGAATAACTTTGTTTTAATTCAATAAAATTTCCTCACCGGAAAAACCAAATTGAACGGAAAAACTCAAATGCTTATCTTTTTTTTTTTTTGGTGCAAATTAGTTGGGGCACCGCAACACATATAGTGTTCTTGGTGTTTTGTCTGGCGACAAACGTCGTAGTGACGGCCATGCTCTTGCTCGGTGGCTCAGCCGTGGTGAATGCCCTCACCGGAGTAAATATATATGCCGCAAGCTTTCTCATCCCTCTCGGCGTTGTTGTCTATACTTTGGCCGGAGGACTTAAAGCTACTTTCCTCGCGAGTTACGTTCATTCCGCCATAGGTAAATTAAATATGTATCTTTAAAACGATATGTTTGCTAATAATTATGGTTCGAAACAAAATTTTCTCGAAATTACCATTTATTAACAGACAAACATTCTTAGAGGTGTTAAATATATATAAACTGAACCAATCGATCTGATATGAACGAGTCGATACAAATATGTTCTAGGATATTCTGGCGATAAATCTACGTAAACATATTTGTTAGATTTGATGGTTTGCTTTTTGAAATAATTATTAACTAGAGGTTTTATTATGTATATCCTAACGCAAAATCAGAGAGATCCTTACAATTAATTTTTGTTTTACTATCTTTGTTTGCTTCGTCTGTTTTTCAGTTCACGTGGTTCTAGTCTTCTTTGTGTTTCTGGTCTACACTTCGAGCAGTGAGCTTGGGAGTCCGTCTGTAGTCTATGACCGGCTAAGAGATATGGCTGCTAAGTCAAGGACATGCACTGAGCCGCTCTCGCACCACGGCCAAGCTTGTGGTCCCGTTGACGGCAACTACAGAGGCTCTTATCTCACCATGTTGAGCTCTGGTGGTGCTGTCTTCGGTCTCATCAACATTGTCGGAAACTTCGGCACTATCTTCGTTGACAATGTAAGATTTATTTTCAGTGAAATCTTTTATCTGAATATGAACCTGTTACCTGTCCAACTACGTTTTCGGATGTTTTTGGCTTTTTGCACAAGGTTAAAAAACTATACCCCTTTCGTATGTCATTTTGCTAATGTAGAAAAAAAAAACACTCTATTTTTCCCTAAATATTGGTATAAAAAATCAGAGTCAAAAGTCGTTTGCCTATGCTATATTGCTATGTAATGGCGAAATCATTAAAAAAAAAAAAAATTGGATATATAATGTATGTATGATGGAAATAATTAAATAGTAGAACACTATTTTTTACATTAATCTTGCGGATTGATTGAACATAAATCATGATTTTGAATAATTATCATTACACATGTTTGATAAACACATACGAAATCACGTAACCATTTTTCATGACAAGTATAACCGTCTAATTGTTAGATTTTTTTTTATGGCTAATTTAAGAGTTTGTTATATGTTTTTTTGTATAGTGTTATTGGGTGAGTGCAATAGCTGCTCGACCTTCATCGACACACAAGGGATATTTGCTTGGTGGACTCGTGTGGTTCGCTGTGCCTTTCTCTCTAGCCACCTCGTTAGGCCTCGGCGCACTAGCCCTTGACTTGCCTATATCCGCGGATGAGGCTAACCGAGGTCTAGTCCCGCCTGCTACTGCCATTGCTCTCATGGGTAAACCAGGATCCTTGCTTCTCCTCACTATGCTTTTCATGTAAGTACACTCTCTCTAGATCATATATTAAACAAGTTTTATGGGTGGATCATGGAGGTTTTGGTTTATATTAGTTTCATTTAGTTTCAATAATTTCAATAACCGACACAATTTTATTCTGGTTTTGCTCAATTAATTTTAAAAAGTTTTGGCGGTTTACTCTTGTGTCTACTATCTTGGTTTATAAGCTATCTTGGTTTCTTCTTACGCAAGAAACCTATCTCACATAAAAATGCTTATCCGAATCATCTTTATGGTCTTAATTTGTTTATCTCCTCAGGGCTGTAACTTCGGCTGGTTCTTCCGAGTTAATCGCGGTCTCGTCCCTCTTCACCTACGACATCTACCGAACATACATAAACCCTAGAGCAACCGGTAAACAAATCCTGAGAATCTCAAGATCCGCGGTTCTCGGATTCGGATGTTTCATGGGGGTTCTTGCAGTGATCTTGAACAAAGCCGGGGTTTCGCTCGGATGGATGTATCTCGCAATGGGAGTTCTCGTCGGCTCTGCGGTTATCCCCATTGCGTTCATGCTCTTGTGGAGTAAAGCTAATGCTTTTGGTGCGATTCTTGGATCGATCTCTGGTTGTGTTCTTGGGGTTATTACTTGGTTATCAACCGCAAAGATACAGTACGGACGCGTTGATCTTGATTCCACGGGGAGAAATGCTCCTATGTTAGCTGGTAACCTCGTCGCTATTCTGACAGGTCAGGATTTTAATAGTTTCTTAGGCCATTTCGGTTTAGTTCGAAATCTGTTGGATTTTTTTTTTATGTTGTTTTTTTGTTTTGTTTTGTTTTTGGTCAATCATATTTGGTACAATTTTGTTTTTTGGTTGGATTTTTAGTAATTGGTAGAGAATATATATTAACTTAAAAAGAAGAAAATAAAAGTAAATTAATCAAGTTTAATTTTCTAATACATTATTTATATTTATTTGGAATCTGATTCTCTTTTAAAAGTCTATTATTAATTCGGTTGTGTTTTAGTTCAAATGTAGCATATCCCTAATCTGCCATGTGAAGATTTTTGGTAACATTTTGGTTTGGTTTGGTCCGTACGTGTAAATACATATATAGGAGGGTTGATCCATGCGGTGTGTAGTCTAGCCCAGCCACATAATTACGATTGGTCGACGACGAGGGAAATCAAAGTGGTTGAAGCTGAGGCTTCAGGGGAAGATGTTGATGTTTCTGTTGAGGAGCTAAGAAAATCCAAAGCTTGGATTGTGAAATGGGGTCTTGTCTTAACTCTCCTCATTGTTGTCATATGGCCAATTCTCTCACTCCCAGCACGTAAGTCTATCTTCCCATATAAAATCAAAATTTAAAACTTTATTCTTATTCAAGGATTTTTTATTGTAAGTTTTGATTACCAAGAAGGCAAGAATCATAGTTCATTGACGGATTTCAAGTGCTGAATATGGTGAATAAACTGAATATTATCACTCTGGTATATTAGGTTAGAGATTAGGTCATTCCATCTATAGATATGTTCAATATTAGCTTCTCTTTTAACCTAAATCATGAAACATCAATCAAATATTCGAAATAATTGCAGGTGTGTTTAGCAGAGGATATTTCTGGGTCTGGGCAATTGTGGCTGTAGCTTGGGGAACTATAGGATCAATTGTGATAATTGGTTTGCCTTTGATCGAAAGCTGGGACACGATCAAAAGAGTTTGTATGGGAATGTTCACTAACGATAGGTTAATGAACAAGCTTGATGAGTTGAACCATAGGCTTCGAGCTTTGACCATGGCTGTACCAGAAGCTGAGAGGATTTATTTGTTTGAACTCGAGAAGAAGAAGAAAATCGATGAAGAAAGTTGAAGAAAGATCAATATTCTTATTTTGTTTATATGCTTTTACTTGCTTATCTTTCTTGATTGTGTGAAATCATATAAGAGCTCTATCCTATTATACAATGTGTTTATCATCTTTGATAAGTGAATGTATATAAAACTAATCTAAAATTGTTGATCTGATTTTTTATCTAAAATTGAATGTAAGATAACATTAGATAGCCTAGCTCCCATAAAATTCACAATTTGAAAATAATATCAAGGTATTTGACAAATGACAATACCCCTAAAAACTGTTTTTAAACTATAAATGCTAAATTATGAACCTGGCCCCTAAAGTTGAACTCTATTAATAAAAAAAAACTAAATTCTAAACCTGAAACTATTTTCACCCAAAAAACTAAGTTATTCACCATAGAACACCTAAACTTTCACCCGAATTATCGTACCAAAATTTTGAAGTATATATACATTTGGTTTGGTTTGGTTTTGTATGCTTAGCTAAATTCAATCTTGGTTTGGTAAAATTTGACCAGATTCGATTTTGATTGGATACTTTCAATCTGGTTTGGTTTGGTGTGCTTTCCTCACTCTCAACTCGGTTTGGTTCGCATACAAAATGGGCCAAGGCCAGATATATCGCGGACTTGGATTTGATAGACCAATATAAACAAAACCCGACCCGGAAGTGTAACCGGGTCCTTTAGTCGCGTGTTTCTTTCTTCTTCCGGAGTTTTCACCAAATCCACTTTTTCCCCATTTCTTCTTCTTCGCTTCAGCCATGGGAACCCTATCCCTGTCATCTTCTCTCAAACCTTCTCTCGTTTCATCAAGACTCAGTTCGTCTTCGTCTGCGTCTTCTTCTTCTTTTCCTAAACCCAACAATCTCTACCTCAAACCCACCAAACTCGTTTCAGCACCCTTGAGAACTTCTCCGTCCCCACTAAGATTCGCAAATGCTTCAATAGAGATGTCGCAGACACAGGAGGCAGCTATCCGCGGCGCAGAGTCCGACGTCATGGGTCTTCTCCTTAGGGAGCGAATCGTCTTTCTCGGTAGCAGTATCGACGATTTCGTTGCCGATACCATCATGAGCCAATTGCTGCTTTTAGATGCTAAAGATCCTAAGAAAGATATCAAACCCTTTATCAATTCCCCTGGTGGTTCCCTCAGGTTAAATCCAGATTTCGCTCCTTTTTTGTTTTTCTCATCTGGGTTTCTGTTTTAGTGGCAAAGTTTCAGTCATTTGCTGCATTTCGGGATGAGATTAGGATCGTTCTAAGCTGTATCCTCTCAAATTAGGTCAGACTTTAGGGTTTTAGTAGGCATTGCAAAGAAATTTAACTTTTTTGATAAGTTAATATGCAGTTGAACTGTCTCCTCAGCTAATTTGCTAAGAGCAATCTGATAAATTTGCTATGTGAAATCTAATTTTCAGCTCCATTGAAGTGTCTCCTCAGCTAATTTGCTAATGTTACTTATGGTTTCGTATAAGTGACTTTCTGAAAGTTAATCTATCAGTAATCTTGTGCTCTTGGGTATGTAATGTTTGATTGTGTTTAGCTCTGCTTCAAACTATCTAACTCTCTCGTTTGATTATCTGTTAGTGCAACCATGGCTATATACGATGTGGTTCAACTCGTGAGAGCTGATGTCTCGACGATTGCTCTTGGCATCGCTGCATCGACAGCTTCAATAATTCTTGGTGCGGGAACAAAAGGCAAGCGCTTTGCAATGCCCAACACAAGGATAATGATTCATCAACCACTTGGAGGTGCGAGTGGTCAAGCTATAGATGTTGAGATCCAAGCTAAAGAAGTTATGCACAACAAGAAAAATGTAACCAGCATTATCGCTGGATGCACTAGCCGGTCGTTCGAGCAGGTCCTGAAAGATATTGACAGAGACCGGTACATGTCTCCGATCGAAGCTGTTGAGTATGGGTTGATTGATGGAGTTATTGATGGAGACAGCATCATTCCTCTGGAGCCTGTTCCTGATAGAGTGAAACCGAGAGTGAACTATGAGGAGATCAGCAAGGATCCGATGAAATTCTTGACTCCCGAGATACCTGATGATGAGATTTACTGAAAAGCCAAGCTCGTCTAGAACCAGGTGATTGATCATATGAGAGTAATAGCTACTTTATTGTTAATGTTTAGCCTGAGATTCTTCATCTTTTGCTATTTAGCTGTTAAATAACACGAAAACCGAATAATAATGTATGAATGTTCATCTGTCAAGATGAATAACATCTAAAACCAATTAGACTAAGGTGGATTAAAGGGTCATGATTTCTGTTAAAGAGTAATCTGAAGTTTCCTCTTCTTTATCTCCAGGTATCTTTCAATGTGACTGAGACTGGTAAAGTTAGAGGAAAAATCTGGATAACTGCTGCGGTCACTGGTGGTGATTGGCTTTGCGAAATGGAAGTTGACATTGCTTGCCTTTGTATCTCATATTTTGCTTATTCAGAAAGATAATTGTTCTTAAAATCACTCTGTTTTGAGTATACTGACTTAAAGAAGCTGTAGTTGATTTCAATTATGTCAATCTCTCTTCAAATGTTCTATGGATTCAAGGAGGATCACTCTACTTATTTATTTCTTCTTCCATGGATTCAAAGTATCAAGAACGTGTTGGTGCTTTGTATAAAAATCTTGTGATCAAAATCAGAATTTAATAAAAATCAAATTACTTTCTTTTGCACTTATAAGAGAGGTTTATTGGGGAATTATTCACCTTTTATTTCGACCCACTTAAAGGGACAAAACGACACCATCCTTCTCGTTTACACAATTCACTGAATTACAAAACCTTCCCACACACAAAACAACCAATCCTCACATAGTAATTTGTAGTTTTAATAAGAACATATATCAATAACAGAGTCCAGTTGGTTTAGCAGATACTCCAACGCTCGCATTGTAATAAACCTCCTTCACTCCTTCCCCTGTACCACACTGTCCTTTAGAAAAGCCTGAATCACCAGAGTCCTGGTTGTATCCATCACCCGCAGTAACAGTAGATGTTTCAGCAACCGTTCTCTCAGCTACCGCTCTGAGACGGTAACGTTCAGCTCTTGACCCAATCACCTGTCCCAAGATTGAAGCTCCAATGGTCAAAGCCATGGCTGCTTTCGGCATCAGCACAGATTTCCTCAGCATTGCTATAAAAGGCACAGCGGCATGAACCGCCAAAAACCATGAAGGCGAAAACTTTATGGTGTGCTCTCTCCATACACCTAGAGGCACGTTTGCAGCCATCCCCATGAGAGCGATCGCAAGCATCTTTTCAGGTAAAGGCTGAGGACGAATGCTTTTGACCAAAGCGGTCTTCGAAAGCGCAGCTCTTGCAGCTACTATAGGAGCTGGACATCTAAATTTCATACCAGATGGTGGCTGTAATGCTTTAGCCACAAGAGGCATGACTTTGCTTGCGGCTCTGTAAGATTTGGCGATTGGACAGTTCCCGGTTTTTAACCATTCGTCTCCAACTGCCTCGTGTTTCGATGAGTCCCCAGACTGCAAGAAGGCAAGCAAAAACCATAAGTTCCTGATCCATAGTAAAGTCTTTGGAGATTAATAGAGTGTTTTTTTTTACAATTTACCTGTTGTTTCGGTTTCTTCTGTTGTTTCTTCCATTTCTCTGAGAAGGGACCAAAGCTAAAAGGCCCTCCAAGACCAAACGTTGATAGGCTTATGGTAGCGACCTTTCCCGCAAGAGGATTGAATTGCGGAGGAGCACGAGGAGCCTCGTCGTCGAGATCAACTCTGAAACTCGAATGTCCAGAAAGCGGCACAATACCGTCTTTTCCATGGAAGAGCTTGAACGCTGAATCAAATCCAGGACCATCCTCGAAAATTGGACCTTTACTACCTCCTTCCACCTGATTCAAAATCAAAGTCCACGAGAAGATAAACTTTTATCACCACTGAATTAAATAGAGCACGTAGAATTATCAGGTTTTACGGTAAGAAAATCTTACGGGAACTGGAAAACTCAAGGAGGAGAGGGAAAAACTGGTAGGCTTGTTGATGTTTCTCAGGAAAGGGCATTTCTGGATGATGCTTTCGGCAACAAAGGGACACTGAGACGATTCATGATCCATTGATTTCCTTTCCGCTGAGAAAATAGCCTGAGAAAATGAGATTACAAAGAGAAAACTGACGATCAACGAACAAAATCTGAAATTTGACCTCAAGAAGAAACAAACAAACCCAGGATGCGAAGAACAAAAATCGAAATACCCAAAACTTTAAATACACTCTCACCAATCAAATATCCAGATAATAAATCCATTATGTATCGAATTAACCATGAACCCTAATTTCCAATTGAAAATAGGACGAACGAGAGATTCAGCAGAAAATCTGCATCGCACGAGCTGTTTTGTCAAAGATTAAAAAAAATTTGATCGCGAAACCTAGACAAGAGATCTGCTTCGAATGCAGGCAAACAGATATAACGAATGGATCGATGAAAAATCACGAAATCGAATCGAGAAAATCACCGGAGAATTTTGATTGTTCTCGCCGGAAAGAAATTTGCAGAGCCGCTTCAGATTTTGGACAAAACGTGTGGTGAACACAGACGTATATAGTGGTACCGGTTGATTCGGTAAAACCGTGAAAGAACAGTGAGAGTGCTTGTTTTAAATAACCGGTGATCACCGGTTGATATGTAGCTTGGTTGACTCTGTGTGCAGCACGTGGTTGTATTCGGTGAGAAACCGAACTACCGTGACTATTTCGCACGGGGAGATGGGATCTCATGCCCTTTGTCGTCATGATAATCTGATCCAACGGTAGAGATTTAGTGGAGTATTCTCCATATCAACGGTAGAGATATAAATGAAAAAGTTTTTTCCATATCAAAAACCTGATAACAACTAAACAAGCAACCACCCTTCAGTATCACTATCAACAAATCCATAACATATATAATTTGTCAAATCTAATACTATTATAATCAAGATATATAATCCATAAATACCTTTTACGATGATCAAATGAAAATGCTAGTTTGGATTAAGAATATTTATAGTATTTTTTTAATTATACTTCCCTAGTAAAAAGTTATCTTTTGGAAAGATACAGAGTCTTGTGTAATTCCAAACCAAAGCTTGAAGTAAAAAAGAAAAATCTATGTTAGTTTCTTTGACATATTTGATATGCTTCTTTTTTTTGTCTGTCTCTAAAGAAACTTCCTTGAGAAACTCTTGACTACTCTGGGTCTCGTAGTAATAAACTCAAGCAGCAACAACAAAACTGTTCTTCCTCTCCTGATATTTGCCCTAATCCCACCAGATATCCCTGCATTACTCAGTAATAGATTCAAATTCAGAATTTTTATAATAGAAAAATAAATATCGTGTAAATAATATTGAGATAAAAATATGTATTTATGTGTTACTTTTTAAGATGAATTTCATTCCATACTTATCAGACATTATGTTTATTCTACAAATCTCAGAGGAATGTACCAAAATAAGATAGAAAACCATGAAATTCAAGCATATTTCTTCCCCCTGAAGATCAAATCTTACGTGACTGAGGATTCCGAGATTCTACTACAATGTTCTTGGAGGTTTTATAATAATCATTCAGCCTAAGGATAGATTCGACACGACGTATGAGAACCATGGAAAAAATTCATCAAGACACTTATACCAAATACCAACCATCAATCATATAACCTAGATCAAAAAGCAAGCCACCCCAACATCAAGAGCATGAGCAAAGGCTCAATAAGTAGGTTCACTAGAGTTTCTATGATTCCTAGCATGACAAGCTTCCTCTCGCTTTACCTATTAACGTTAAAGCGACCTAACTGATAAGTAACCCCTATAAAACAACTCCATCTCTCCAGATTAGTATTTATCATCTTCCACATAACTCGCATTAGTGGAGAGATCACTAAGCCTAGGAAGATTATACAACAAAAAATGTAGCCACTACAATGAAACGATTCATGTGGCTTCATATTGTCTCATATTAAAGAGTAAAGCTTTTTCAACCAAAGACTCTGGTTTATCAATTACCTCATCAGATTCTCCCTAGCTAATTGCCTCCAGATTTCGAGCTCCTAAACCCTTTCTTAAGCTCTGTAACTCTCTTCATACAAGCTGCCTTCGACTTCCCAGGTACTGCTGCTGCAATCTTCTCCCATCTCATAGCTGCTTCTTTTGGAAAAGCTTTAAGGGCATTGAGCAGAGCAATGTCTTCTCCATTACTCCAAGTCTCCTTATCAGCTTCGTCATCTCCGCCATTCCCGGAATTCTCAGCGCTTTCTCCAGCCAATCTAGGATCCGAGGCTTTCCTGTTCTTCAGAAACTGAGCGTAATCGTCACTCTCGTAGACTTTCTTCTCTCCAATTTCTTTCGCCTTCTTGATCACATTCTCTGTCTGATATCTTCCCCCAAACGCCGAAGCCACCGCTTCCCACCTCCCAGGCTTACCAGCAGGATGCTTTACCAGCTGCTTCTTCAAAATCTCGATCTCTTCTTTACTCCAATCCTTGGTTTCCTTCACAGATCCCTTCTCCGTAGGATTCGGAATCCCGCTTCGATCTACATTTTTCGAAACCTCCGCCACCGAAGTAGGATTTTCCGGTGGATTATCGTTCTTCATCCCCTTATTAGATCGCTTATTCACCGATTTCCTCCTCGATTCACGCTCGTTATCCGTCGACAGCTCGTCGTGGATCTGCTCTGGCTCAAGGATCTGACCATAACCGACGCGGATCTCACCGCCGGTGAGAGAAGAAGGCGCGAAAGGACCGACGAGGAAGGAGATTGAGAGCCATAAGAGGAGCGATTGGGTAGGTTCGGATTCGAAGTAGAAGAAGGAGAGTGATAAAATGAGGAGAGAAATAGAGACGGAGGTTGCGATGAAGATCTTGTTAGGGATTTTAGGATTATCCTCCTCCGTCTTCCGAGAGGAAGGACGAGATTGGAAGAGGAATCTAGGCTTGTCTTCGTCGTAAAACTCCATTGCTCTCCCGATTTGTCCGTACTCCTCTGTAGAAGAAGCTGAAACAAATTGAAATTTATGATGCTGGAAAGAAAAACTAAAGTTATGTTATGTGCTGCGGTCTGGAGGAATGCGTTTAAGGCTGTTGCAGAAGCTCTGTTATGTGCTGTGGTTTTGTTAAGGAACCGAGCAAACCAAGCCCATCCATGTTATATATAGACTTAAAACTAAAAGTATTAAGAGCCTTTAAGTTTTTTTTGGGGCTTTTGGGTACTATAAAGCCCATAAAATAAGTTTTTTGGGCTTATGTGATACTCTCATATGAGGTTTCATGTTCAGATTATATGCTCTTCATAATGGCAAAAGAGATACTAATCACATCAAAGTTGAAACAATATGCTTGATCATATCTTGAATTTTTGTTGTTCTTCCAACTTTTTATTTCTGCTAAATAAAATTTAGTATGCTTTAGAACTTTCCTGCACTTATTATATAAACAACAAAGAGAATTAAGAGAACACACATAATGGATAAGAAATGATTTAAAAGTAAGATTATATATAGACTCAAGATTGCAGATAGACCAAAGTCACAAAAGATTGTGCCACACTAATCATAAAGATGAACTTGGAAACAACTTTTACAAACTTGTTTTGCTTTTCAATTTATAATCAAGATGGAAGCTTCAGCTCCTACAAAATTAGAAACAACTCTCTCTTCCTACAAACCAGGAAACAGAGTATACCACTTACTTATTTGCAAAAATACAAAACTAAAATAAGAAAATCAAAGAAGAAGACTCAATCTTGGTACATGGATTTGGTTCCCTCGCGCATCATAGTTCTTCCTTGAGGTTCCTTGAGATACATTCGGTCATCTAAGTAGGCCGTGATATCGTTTATGATCATTCGTAGATCGGAAGAATCGTCATTTTCCGTCTTCAACTTGGCCAAGAACTGTTGTCTGACAACATTAAGAAGTTTCAAGAACTGAGATTTGTAACTCTGGTGAAGACCAAACCCTGCGGTCTGGAGGAATGCGTTTAAGGCGGTTGCAGAAGCTCTGTTATGTGCTGTGGTTTTGTTAAGGAACCGAGCAAACCAAGCCCATCCATGTTCAATCCCATGAACGTTACCGCACATATCGGTCTGGACAAGTGCACCGTAGAGTCTCATAATTTAAACGTTTATATTCGTCCAAGTCCCAATCATCTGACTCAATATCATGCTTCGGGACAGTGTAGCTGCAAGCTTTGTGGAACTCAGCGAGAAGTATATCCATAGCTTGTGGAAACTGCGAGGTGACGCGAACGATGACATAGCTGCAGGCAAATGGGTTTCCACAAGCGTATACCATATTATTTGCAAAAGCTGCGATACAGATTGAAACTGGACAAGAAGAAGGGTACTTGAATATTTCGAGAATCTCATTGGTTTTTGCAACAGCGTTATCCACTGTCCCGCTTATTTGACTCATCACCCTTGCGATACGCTTCTCAAAGCTGCCAAAGTCTTTACTTGAGAGTGATTGTAGCCATTGGTTCACTGCTTTTAATTCTTGGAGCTTCTTCAACCTGTGCTTCTCCAACGTCAAAGATCTTTCTACAGCTTTACGACCGTTAATATTCCATTTAGCTGCAACAGCACTAACAAATCTCTCTTCCGCAAGTTTCTGTTCTTCTTTTGCTGCTTTCCTCTGACTAGTTTTCGTTCCTTGCGTTACATCCTCTGCACGAGCTTTTTCTTGACGTGCACGTTTATCGAGTGCTTCAGCAGCTTTTCGCTTATATTGAAGATCAAGTCTACGTTCCACTTGTTTTCTAGCCGCTCTGTATTTTTCAACGCGGGCTATTGCAGAGCGAAACGTTTCAGTCTCGTGCAATATCTCCGTTTCAGCAACTGATACTTGATTCCTAATATCTTTCTCAATTTGGATTTTGTTGTCGTTCTTCACCAGATATTGATCATCGTCGCAGGCTGTACAGATCTGACAATCTTCTTCTTCTTCTTCTTCTTCGATCTCATCTTCAGACACACGGATTACGAATCCTCTACCACTTCTTGAAAAGACATTGAGATTCTTTACAAGAGAATCCATCTCAGAGACCCAGCTATCCAAATCCCAGTTAGGGTCATGAGGGTCGTCAATACGAAACCCATCAAAACTTCTGGGACTAGGAGGTTCCGTAACAATTCTCATTACGCAATCAAGAAATCGGAAACTATTAAGCCCAAAAAGAAAAAAATCAAGAGATCGTCTGCTTTTGTTAATTCTACTACTCTCTGAATCGAAAAATCGCACAATCTCTACGATTCTACTCGATCGTTTATATAGGCTCAAAGAGGGTATTGATTTATTTATTATAAAAAAAGGGAAATTAAAAAAAGGAAATTTCAGGAGAAAGGGAAAAAAAAAGGAAAGAACACGTTGAAAAGTCAAAGGGGAAGCATTTATCTTTCTGTTACCGCTGGGAACGGGAAAGCAGAAATAATAAAAAAGGAAAATGCTTAGAGAGGCGGCAATATAAAATCCGAAATCATACGGTTTAGATTGGAGATGACGTCATTAACGAACGAAATCTACGGTTTAAATGGACTTTTATTACTGTAGGGTGAGATGCAGGAGATTTTAGCTAGCACCAACAAAACACGACCATAATATTGGTCAATAATAAATATATTCCTTTTTAGCTGAGATATTATAAAGTAGGGTTTTTTTTTTTATTGTTATCACGAGAACCTCACAAAAATACGCGGCAAGGAGAGAGAGAGATAGAGCGGTGGAGTCGTAGTTTGGGAAAGAGAAGCTCTGGATAACGTCTTTTACCGTCGTCGGAGACGGAATTTATGCCTGTTGGCTCTTGAGGTAGTAATAGATCTTTTTGATTTGACTGATTGCGATTTTGGGTTTTTTTTTTTTACTTTGTTATGATGTTCCCTTTTGTTTTTTGCGCACAATCGGATCGGTTCTGGTGTTTTTTTATCGAGAAATCTTGTATGATTGGAAATTTGGAATCACGATTCTGAGATCTGATGGAGTCGAATTTGACGTATCCGTATTGTTTTTTCTTTTCCCTAGAATTTGAGGATTACGCTTCTGTGGTTTTTTTTATTTTGGATTTTTGAATTTCTTCGTTCATTGAGATCTGAGATAAATTGGGCAGACGATTATTTTTGTTTAAATTTTTGACGGAATTGAGATTTGGTGATGATTTTGAATTTCTTCGTATTGATTGTAGTTTGGTTTCTTAGGGTTTTGTGGAGAGTTATGCCTTTCGTATTGATTGTGCTTCTCATATTGATTTTTTTTTCTGCTGCTGTGTTCATTATCAGGTTAAAGTAAGCTTCGTTTCTAGTGGATTTGCTTCTTTTGAGATATGGAACAAGATTACACCTGCTCAGGCTGCTTCCAGTATCGGGTTTTCTCATTGCAAGAGGCACTCGATTGGCGGTTTCTTGCTCGCGCAGATTTCCTTACTGGCTCTTTCGTGAACTGCACTTAGTTGTCAAACCTCCTTCTGCAAATTTCGGAGTCAGGTGCTTTTTGGACGAAGCTTATTGCATTTTAGCTTACTCGAGATGTTTCTAGTATATGGTTTTCGTGAGTGTGTGAATTTTCTTTTTGATTTCCTGACATATTTGAGGCGACCTAGCTGTAAATTTATAGTCAATATCTCAATAAGAAGGTTTATCAGATTTTTATTAGATTTTTTTGGAGTATGAATATAGGAATATGGAAATTTAGAGAAAGGAAAAAACTGCTATTAAGAATTTAGGAAATCTCAAAAAGGAAAATATAGATGATAGAGTTAAAACACGTCGCATACTTTCAAACTTAATAGACAGTTTATATGATTGTTTTTGTGGCATCTTTGTTTTGTGTAGGGCTGATGTCTGCAAGTTATCCTTCCTTCACGTAGTCCTCGAGTCTCATCTAATCTGGTCCCTACAGTAAAAAAAGTGTTAGTCCCTATTCCGTATCTGGTTCTTGTGGGAGCTGACTGAAGAAGGATGTTTCAGTTTCTATTCAAGTTTTGACATGTCTTCGTTAGTCTTTTCCTCGAGTCTCCGAACCCCTTGAGTGTAATGTTGTGAGCGTGGGTTTCCTCCTGTTACCCAGAACATTCCTTCTTGTTGGTTCATTGCGTCTTCCAGCTCTCAATATGTTCCGTCTTAATCTCTTGGTGTCTTTCTTTTGCCTTGATGGTCAACCACTTTATTTTCAAAGTAAATAACGGTCAGTCTACTCAGCGAGAGAATCATTGAGTTTGCTGCCATACGAACAACTGGAAGATTAAAGATATAGACATAGTTTCAGAAGTTCTCTACAGACAAAAACTAAAGGGGATACTTTGCTTTACCGTAGAAGCAATGGAGAGGTAGGTTTGATTTCGCTTTAAATGTTTTCTTATCTTTGGCCTCAGACCCCTTGATTTATAGTTTCTGTTTACTTTTCGATGCAACTGTAGGTATAATTTAATCAAAGAAGTTGGTGATGGAACTTTTGGGAATGTTTGGCGAGCTGTCAATAAACAGACGGGTGAAGTTGTAAGTTGTTTTCTTTATAGAGATCAAGGCTCCTATACTATTTGAGCTTGCTATTTAGGGTACTGATGTTTTCTATGGACAGGTTGCAATTAAAAAAATGAAGAAGAAGTATTACTCTTGGGAAGAATGTGTTAATCTGAGAGAAGTGAAGGTATTATATCTCCTTTACTGAAATGTTATCAGTTCTTCTTCTTGTATGTTTGCTGATTCCTCTCTTTTCTCATATTAGTCGCTTAGCAGAATGAATCATCCAAACATTGTGAAGCTGAAGGAAGTCATCCGGGAAAATGATATCCTATACTTTGTGTTCGAGTACATGGTATACTTCTCACTACTTTTTGTTTGTTCTTTTTGCCATAGTTTTTTCTTCTTCAATGCCCTAAATATTCTCTGTTCTTACTTGACCAGGAGTGCAATCTTTACCAGCTTATGAAGGATCGCCCTAAGCTTTTCGCAGAATCTGATATCCGAAATTGGTGCTCTCAAGTCTTTCAAGGCCTTTCTTACATGCATCAGCGTGGATACTTCCACCGTGATCTTAAGCCAGGTAATTGATAGCTTTGAGTTGCCAATGAACATCAGCACATATGCGATGGAGATTTGACAGTTTTAATGTCAAGTTTTTCTACCGCAGTCATAGTTAAATATTTGTGTCAATGACACATGCGTATTTTCTTCTGATGCAGAGAATCTACTAGTCTCGAAAGATGTCATTAAGATTGCTGATCTTGGCTTGGCCCGGGAGATCGATTCGAGTCCACCTTATACAGAGTATGTGTCGACGCGCTGGTAAGATTCACTTCCCTGGTCTGTTGAAATGAGTCCTTAAGAAAATTGGCACATGTGTGATTTATTCCATATCTCTTTCTTACACCACTAAAGTCTGTGCTCTTAATTTTCAACAGGTACAGGGCACCTGAAGTACTGCTACAGTCATATGTGTACACGTCAAAAGTTGGTTAGTGTTCTCAAAATTCCAATAAAAGAAGTGTCTTTCAATATGGTATATAGTCCATTGCTTACCAGTGGAGTAATTTTGGTTGTGTTTCAGATATGTGGGCAATGGGAGCTATTCTGGCTGAACTGTTGTCTCTCCGCCCTCTTTTTCCCGGAGCTAGGTATATGTCAATGCTGGTTATTGCAGTTTTCCTGACTAAATAACGTTGCGGATGTGATGCTAATGTCATCTTTTAATCGGCGCAGTGAAGCAGATGAGATCTATAAAATCTGCAGTGTGATAGGCAGCCCAACTGAAGCGACATGGTTGGAGGGGCTTAATCTTGCTAGCGTCATCAATTACCAATTCCCTCAGGTAATCTTTGCTCAAATGTTTAACATTTCTAGAGAAACAAACCTCATGGATTTTGGTATCTTAGGTTTAATAGTAATGATGTGTTTGTTTATCTTGCAGCTTCCTGGTGTACACCTCTCAAGCTTGATGCCGTATGCTAGTGCAGAGGCGGTTAACCTTATTGAGCGCCTCTGCTCATGGGATCCCTGCAATAGACCGACTGCTGCAGAGGCTCTGCAGCATCCTTTCTTCCAGAGTTGCTACTATGTTCCGCCATCTCTCCGTCCCAAACCGTCTGTTGGACAGAGAGGGTCTCTCGAGCATCAGCAGCAACCCGTGAAGAGGTTGCCGGCGACTCTGAACAATAATGCTAATTATAAGCCGTTCAACAACAGCTATGCTGCTCCAAAGGCAAATGGTCATCCTTTTGGTGCTGGTGCGACCCAGCGGAAGCTTGACATGGCTAATAAGATTAACCAGGACACTGCGTGGAACAACAAACCTGTGGGAAGTTATCTTGGCAGAGATGCTAAGTATATACCACCACCTGGAAGGAAGAGTCCTCGTAAGTAAAGTATTTTTTTTTTCCGTTCGCATAGTTTGATTTTTCATCTGAATGAAATTAAATGAAACACTTTTGCAGCATCTATGAACAAGAACTGGGTCTTTCCTCGTGGGCCATCAGAGACTGCAAATAAACTAGCAAATGCAACGGTCGGAGGAGGAAGATGGAGTCACAGTCACAGGCAACAACAACCGGCGATGAAGGCAGGATGGGTTGGAGAAAGTGGTGACATGTTCCTGAGACCCACACAGCCTCCAAATCCCTACTCTAGGAGAATCGCCGGTTAAAGCCCGAAGGCTCTTTCTTATGACTCATAAGTTATGAGCCATCATCAAACATCGTCGTTTTGCTTTTGATTATCATCATCATCTACTACCCGAGGGTCCAAGTTATTTGAAGCCTAGTTACGTTTGATTTCCCTCTCTTGTTTCCCTTTTCTAAAACTATCTTGTTGATGGAGCTTCCGTCTGTTCTGACTTTTGTGTTTTGCTCATGGCGTGACTAAATAAATGTATGGAGTATACTTTTTTTCTTTTCATGTCGCAATAAAATAGCTATCGACTCTGGACATATTTTCCTCCATGAATGATATTAGATCTGTAACACATGAATAAAATTGAAATCCTACTGAATATGTTTGTCGTAAGAAAAAAAAAGTTCTTTGAAAAACAGCGAGCCCTGGGCTTGGGCCAAGTTCTTGTACGTTTCATTCCAGCCTAAAGAGCGCTCCAACTAGTGGTTGGTTTCTTTAGTCGCGACGAAGGTTCTCGTCTCCGCCCCGTCGCCGATCGGAAGACGGAGAGGATACGACCAAGAGATGGACAAAGGCGGGAAAATCGATGGTGGCGAAAATTCGTCACTCAGCAATGCGATCAAATGACAGTAACATCAGAGGTTCTGTAATTCGATGATTAATCGGGTTCTTGGGTTTAGTTTTTTAGATGCGGCGTCGTCTGGTTCTCGGCCGTGTATCTCGATAATTACTTCTTTTTTCTTTTGGGTGATGATACTGCCATAATCTCATTTGATTTGATGTCTGTGTGAGTGTATGGTTGCTGATAAAAAAAAAAGTGAGTTGAAGCAGGAAAGAAAGATGTATGATTTGTGTTAAAGAGTATATCTCCATGTGATATGCTTTCAATTCTTTAGTAGTTTGTTCATATGGATATTGGGCTGGATGTTGATCGGTGACATTTCTTAACTAAGAAACAGTATACTCATCTCTTCTATCCTAAATGTTCTCTGTAGATTTTTTTTTCATAGCCCTCAAGTCTGAAGATATATACTTAGCTTTGCATTTAAGTTGCTCATTTCATGCTATTATATCAAATTCATTGACTAAAGTTGCAAAAAACAGTGGTGAGATATACATTCTTCATATTTGTTGCAGGCACTTGCTTCACGAAACACATCGGTTAGCTCAAGTTGTGCAGAAAAATAATCAAAACATAAGCAACGGTAGACACTGATGTATGCAACTCAATCGATCTCCTTAGATCCATTTTAGCTTCATTGTCTCTTTAGCTGATGAACTCAACTGATCTCCAAGGCCGAGGTGAGCCATTGCTAACCAAACAAAGTTGATTAGCTCTCCTCCTTTGCTAAGCTGCTCCATACGCGCCGTAGCATCAGAATTGCATGCTGCGTGGAATAGCAACTCCGTCCACACTTTGCTCACTATCGTCCACACGTGTTTCTCACCACGGTCGGTCTTCACCTCTTCCAGTTCTTTGGCCAGTGCTGCTGCTTCAAACAGCACGGATTTGCTTTTGTTTCCTTTGAATTCCCTTGGATCAAAGTCTACACCAACCGAAAGGATTTCATCACTTGCAGTTTTCACATCCCTCGAGTTCTCAATATGCCTTCTCCTGAAGAATTTCTTAGCTTCGGCCAACGTGTCTCTAAATCTGACCTTCCCTACGCCTGCAACCTCTGACATCAGCTTTGGCTGCTTGATCAAAAGATACATCATGTAGTCCGAGATGATTTTGCTGAACTCACGCTCGTTATGATTCTCTCTGGAAGACGGATCTTCTTGGTAACACAGCTCAGTTGCTATGTGCCACAGCATAAGGCTCCGGTCATAATCAACATCTGCTATATAACGAATCAGCCCTTCTAGCTCTTCCTTTTCTAAGTGGGTGTTACCAGAAGCCCATCCTTTCCTTCCAGATTATGATGTGCTTCCCCCCTGCATATCTGGACGCTGGAGCTTGCGATGCAGCTGAGTAAATATGGTAACCCACACGTCTTTTGTTAAGGGCTCACTGTGTACAAATCTTTGCGGAATGATCTCATTTAGAGCATTGATGTCGAGGGGGTTTGTGATGTAGCTCCCAATAAACTTGAAAAAGTAAGGTATCGTGAACCAGAACTCAACAATGACAATAGTACACATCGGCCAATCATTGATGACATCTCTGACATACTGGTGAAATCTGTGATGCCAAATGGCGATCCTTTCACACAATTCCTTGAAGATGTTGATAATGAAAACGAATGGGACAAGGATAGCTTTCCATGCACGCCTCCTTTTTCGACCCTTGGCGCCATGGATTCTCTCTATATCTGCTTTCACGGAGTATGCAATGAAGTTAAACTGCTTGAGGCTCCCTGCCCATCTTTGGAGTAGAAACGGGGTGTGAAGCACCTCGTGCTCGACTCCCACACAGCAATTTTGCGTCTTCCAGCGCGGCTTCTTTAAACCAAGGAACCGGTTGAGTGTGGGGTCTCTCTGTGAAACCCTGAGGACAGCCAGTGTCCAGTCTGATGGAATTAACATGAGGATAGATGCGAGATCCAGAGATATTCCAACTAAGAACAGAGTGTAGGTGATCACGATATCGGCTCCATGAAACTCATGGCTCTTCTTTGGTCTATAATGAAAGATACAGAATGCTGACAGAAGAGATCCCAAGGATATGGTCCGGGTCACAGCTCCAACCCAAGAATGAAGAACCGAAACTTTTGTGTACAGACCTTCATAGATAAAACCGAGCTCGGCTTCTAAAATTCTCAAAGCTTCTTCGTGGTCTAATTGACTGAAGAATTCCCTGCTCTCGTCGCGTTGCTCAGAGCTGAAGATGTTATTGACCACAAGACTCTTGAAGTTATTGAAAAATCTGAAAGCATACCGGAGAATCTCGAGGTGCGTCAAATCTCCATCGTGCTCTTTTGGCTCTAAAGGTCTCCGCTGTCTAGCATACTCTTGCACTGAGTCCTCTCCCTTCTCCAGTCGGTGGGTCTCATCGGAACTCGAATCAGACACCTTGAGAGTTGAGCCCCTGAACTTGTCTGAGCTTGCGAGGTACAATGCAATCGTCCTCTCGAGATACTTACAGGTTCCAGCAATGAACAAAAGCAGTATGATCACCCAAAGAGAGTTGGGTAGAGATTGGATAACCACATAGGCACCTGAAACTGCCTGTAAAGCAAGGCCGAGGAAGTGTCTGAGCCAAAGAGCATTGTCCTCGAGAGAATATGCAGTGATGGTGTCTGGTCCACCAAGATGCAAGAGCAAGAACGGTGCCCACAAAGCCATGAGCTTCTGGTCTTGAGGAGGATCGTCGGGCTTTGATTCTTTCCCTTGATTCTTGGCAATGAGACCTATTGCAAAGTTTGCTGACCAATCTGCTAGGAGATAAAACAACCACAGGACCAAAGCCAAAAACCTGTTGGGTGTTCGTTTCCTCAATGGAGCAAAGACAATGAGGATTGTCTGAATTGAGAGACTGAGAATTACCAATCCCCTGATGTTCCATGCGTCCCAGACATCTTTGATATGTGTGGGAATCACCTCTCCCATTTTCTTCTTCTGATTAATGACTGATGAATGTTTGGATTCAGAGGGACTGAGCTTTACCAAAATTCAGTACAGTTGACTTTTTTTTTTTTTTTTTTTTCATTTTACCAAAAGTCCTCTGGTCTTTCTTTATATATTGGATTTCCTTTGATTTGGGGGTAGAAAGAAAACCTTCAAATTCCAACTTTCATATCCATGAATATACGAAAAGGTAATTTCATTTATTAGTGTTTTTTTGTCGTTTTCTTCTTCCTCGAAATAAGTATTTTTTAGATTATGGTGGTTCACATCTTTAATGTTTATATATGTCTAAAAGAAGACTTGGCATGTTTTCTATAAAATAAATATGATAATAATTTATTGAACACCCCCTTCGATGACAGATGGACAAAGAAAATCATTGTTTGGAAAGCGTGGCGATCAAAATGAAGAAATCACGTGAATCCAAATAACCAGGATAAACCGGTAAGGTATGTGATGGTTAAGGCTAAAGGCTAATTAGTTGGTTTGGCGGTTGCAGGTTGTTGGAGGCTTTGGAGCTGATAACAAAGTTCGATTTCAAGTTCTCTCTGTACGCAAACACAAGTACATTCAATCTCTCCACTCTCTCTTTTACCTTGTAACACCTTTAGTAGTACCCAGTTCAATGAAAAATCACACACTCTCAAATTTGAGAATAAAAAAAATCTCAAAATAATTGGTATTTTTATATGAGATTTGGAGAAGAAGATAGGTTACATAGATCGTCAGGTATGAGATAGCCAGAGTCGGAGAGTTAAGATTATTCAGCAACAAAATCAAACTGCCCATTAACAGTTTGGAACAGCACATGAACATAGAGGTCTCACTTACCTATGATCAGTTTGGCTCTGACATCTCCTTGGTTGTTCTGGAATTGGTCACCAAGACCAAAATGAGCCATCAATAGCCATACAAAGCTCAGGAATTCACCTCCTCCGCTCAGCAGTGCTACATGTTGTTTCGGGTCACAGTGAGTTGCTCCATAGCAAAGCATCTCCACTAAAACTTTGCTAACTACCTCCCACATCACTTCTTCTTCTCCTTCAACATTTAGCTGGTGAAGCGTTTTTGCTAGTCTACTTGCATCGGTTAGCACACTCCTGCGATGATATCTATTGCCTTCTGCTTCCTTTAACTCGCTGAAGTGAGATAAAATCTCCTTGCAGGCCAGCTTTGCGTTTCCTGACTTATCAATATCCCTCCTCTGCCACAGCTTCTTACCATCTGTAAATTTCTTGGCGTCTGCTATCGTCTCCATGAATCTTACCTTATCGATTCCTGCAACTGTTGACATCAGATCTGGCTGCACGATCAAGAGGTACATCAAGTAGTCTGAAAGGATCTTGCTGAACTCGCGGTGACACTGGTTCTTCCGAGTGACTTCTTCCTTTTGGTATAAGAGTTCAGTGGCGATATGCCACATGAGAATGCTCTGATCATAGTCTACTTGAGTCACGGAATGCAGCAGGTTTATATTCTTTGCACTGTTCTTTTCCTTCTCGATCATTATATTGCGCAACGCCCACTCACCTCTTGCCCAATATATCCTGTTGGCACTTTCCGTGCGATCAGCGATTTCGCATCTAAGCTTAACCTCTCCAAATACGAACTCCCACATCTCTTTTGTGAGGCGATCACGTGACGCATATATCATCTTGTTGAGCTGATCTGAGATCCCAAAGAACTCCAAGACATAGTTGACAATTTGGAATTCAAACCACAAGTTAACAAGCAGCTTGAAAATGTAAAGATCACAATGGAGCACCCGGCTTTCCGAGGAAGGTAAAAAGGTATGGTTTAACTTCCTGCGAGCTCGAGCAGTCTTTTGTTTCATCTTCCTGAAACAAGAGTTGATCTTCTGGATGTACAGATCAGTAAACAAAGAGCGAATGATAGCGTCAAAAAACCCATGAATGCAGCCCTTGGTTTTGTGGATTCTCTCAGGTTTTATCTCCAGGGAGGACCCAATCAGGTTGTACGCATATATGTATTCAGACCATCTGCGAAATATAAATTTTCTGTCAAGCACTTTGTGTTTCTGACGAATGTCTTCGCTGTGGGAACAATCGTAGACCTTCCACTTCAGCTTCCTGAAACTGAGGAGCCAGTTGAAAACTGCGTCGAGCCTGGTGTCAGGATCATCAACATCCTCCTTTGGCTTCGTAAATCTTGCAAATGTCCAGTCTGAGACACAGAAGATGAAAATGGCGACAAAATCAAGTGCTACTCCACCTGCGAGTAAGGCGTAAGTTAGGCCGACATCGAACCTGTCGTAATCCTGTTTCTTCGCCGTTGTGAAGATGCATAGAGATGACACAAGGGATGCAAATGCAAGGAAGCGGAATGCAAATCCAGTCCAGGTATGGAGAATGTCAACTTTGGTGTAAAAGGTGCCATAGATGAAGCTGAGCTCCACCTCCAAAACCCTCAAAGCTTCCACTGGTGTTGATTGGAGGAAGAATTTTTTGCTGTTGTTCCACTGATCAGACTGAGAGCTAAAGATGAGATCAACCACAAGACCTTTGAAGATGTTGAAGTACTTGTAAGCATAATGGACAACTTCAAGATCGGTAAGTTTACTATTTGACCTCACTAAAGCATTGGGTCTTTGACCTATCTCGACCTCCTCGATCCTAACTATCCGGGTAGGCTCTCTCAGAAACTTCCTAGTTGAATACTCCTCCACGAACCTCGCGTAATCCGGTCCAGGATCAGGCTCCTCGAGCACTGAGTCCTTAAAAGTTTCAAGATTAGCCCCTTGCAATGCTTTTATCCTCTCTACATACTTAATGACTCCGGCCATGAGCATGAGCGATGTGGGTACCAGGAGATTGTTGGGTATGGAGAGCAAGAAGACATAGAGAGTGACGGTTGCTTGGCACACAAGACCGAACAAGCTCCTGAGCCAGAGGTCATTGTCCTCAAGAGCAAGAGCCGTGATGGTATCAGGACCACCGAGATGCAAGAGAAGGAAAGTTGCCCAGAAAGCTAAAAGATCGTTGTTCTTGGGTTGTGGTTCGTCTCCTTGGCTCTCCGAGATCTGTCCCACGGCATATTCTGCCGCCCAATTGGCTAAAAGATAAGCCGACCAGATGAGAAACCGGAAAGGTCGCCAGTGAGTTCGTTTTCTGTTTGGTGAGAGAAGAACCAAGATTGTCTGAAGGACAAGACTGAGAATCACCAGGCCGCGAATGTTCCATTTGTCCCACAGATCCTTCACTCCCTTGGGTATTGCCTCTCCCATGTCTCTCCTGATCTTGAAAAGAACACTTCAGGTCAGTCGTTATGGTCTCAGAGAATTACGATCCTCGTCTTTTTGTTTTTCTTCTCTGGTTTAACTATGATATGTGCTCCAATTTCATAGTTCTCAACTTAGAATCATAAATTTGTTTGTGAATTGGTGAACTTTTACTACGTTATTGTTAAAAAATCTTTAATACTACTAAAACAATGTTATGAAAGAATTAAATAGACTTGTCTTTAGCAAAATATAATGTAATGAAAGAATGTGAAGAGATGATCTAATAGTATGATATTACTTATTTATTTACTAAAAATTTAGTAGCTTAAAAATGATAAGAGACAAATTCATTAATTCCAAAACAAAAACAGTAACAACTTCTTTTTATCCTTTTACTATTTGTGCACTTCGGTTTTTGGCTTGGTTTCGGTTTGGTTTTTCCGGTTTTACGGTTTATCGATTTTATAAAAATTCAAATCATATATATTTCGGTTTGGTATGGTTCGGTTATAAAAATTAAAACCATACAAAACCCATATGTAACTTAGTTCGGTTTGGTATGGTTAGGTTTCGATTTTTTTGAAATTATACTATTACGGAAAACTTTGAATCTTTGATTCAAACTAAGAATGGATATATATTAATAATAGATATGAGTGAAACAAAAAAAAAATTCAAAGAATAGAATCTAAATCATAGGAAATAAATCTAAATCATCAATAAAACCAAATATATAAAAGTAAAAACCTAAAAAAAAAAAAAAAATTATTCATGGTTTGTAAATATTATATTTTCAATATTTATATGTAGATATTTTTTTATAAATATTATATTTAAATTTATGAGTTAAGATTTAGTAAATTATAAAGATAATTAAGCACAATAATAATATATGGACATAAACTAAACTAAGAAATTAAGAAAATATAAATTATTTAAAATTTAGTTCTAAAACCAAAAAAACCTTTCAGTTTGACGGTTTTTAACCAAACCAAACCTAAACCAAAACTTTTATAAAATAATAACCAAATGATTTTTTAAGTTTAACCATAACCAAATTATATCACTTTTTCAGTTTGGTATGATTTGATTTTTTCGGTTACGGTTTTTTGCCCAGCTCTTTGTAGAATTAGTGAAAAATTGATGTGTCACGTGCACATTCAAAGTTAATATATTTTAAAGATAACATGGAATTGGGTTGGGATTATTCAACAAATATAAATTTTTGTTCAATCATAACATTAAGATTAAAAGTTAAAAACAAGAGAAACTCAAAAATACTAAGATTTTGCAAATTTTAAAATTTTTGGCGAAAATTATATAAATTCAAATTTTTAGTGAGAAATTTGTGGTATGCGTTTTTTGACGGAAAGTTTTTGAAATCACATTACTGAAATAATTTTTTGGTGGAAAAATATGGATTCACAATGTTGGTAGAAAATTTAAGAATCGGATTTTAGAAAGTTTTTGAAATCATTTTTTCGATTTATTTTTAGCGAGAAATTTACGGATTCACTTGTTTGTCGGAAAATTTACAGAATCGAATTTTTGACAGAAAAATTTAGAATCACTAATTTTTTGGCAGAATGTTTTACGGGCTAAGTTTTTGGCAAGATATTCACGAAATCGAAATTTTGACAAAAATGTTTTGTAATCATATTTTTGGTGTAAAGTTTTAGGTACTGATTCATGTTATTAGTAGGAAATTTGCGAAATCGGATTTTTCAGGGAAAATTTTTGGAATCATGTTTTATACATAAATTTTTTGTATGAAAATTTACGAATTCAAGTTTTTGCGTGGAAAATTTGCAATCAAATTTTTGGGAGGAAACTTATGGAATCAAATTTTTGATGTAATTTTATTATTGAACTAATATATGTAATTTAATTCATTAGATAGTTTAAGTAGTTTAAAAAATATATATATTCAATGGATTAATGGTTAACTCATTTGAACTCATCAATCCATTATAATTCAACTGATTTCAAACCAATCCATTTGACTTATTAACCCATTAATACATTAGAACCACTAATTTCAGTCCATTGCATTAGGTTCTCCTATTAGTATTTATCAATTGTGACACTGCTAATAATATTGCTAAGTATATAATTTGTTTTAAATTGAATTTTCAGAACTTATGTTACCATTCCATCTTGTCACATTTTTTTAAAAAGAACAAAAATTTATATGTGAATATTTCGTCATTGTAGAGCAAGAATGAAGAAACAAAAATGGGACGGAAAAAATGGGATAGAGTAAAATTTTCGGAACTTCTGCTACTATCTCATTATGTCCCATTTTCAAGCAAAAACAAAAATTTCTATAATGTGTGAATACATTTTCATTATAAAGCGAGAATTTAGGACCATAATAAGACAAAAAAAATTGATGGAATGGAAAGAAAAACCATAATAAGATGAAAAAAATATTAATAAAACGTAGAATTTTGTTTGGTTTCATACTTTTTTTTTGAAATATTTGAGTTTTGTGTTTGTTCTATTTCTCGCAATATTTAATTTTTCAACATATTAAAACATTATTTCAAAAATTAAGAATTTTTACATATATATTATTCGGTTGTGCAGACCAATTTCTTACAAATGATAAATATTATTATTATCTAATTTTTTTTATTAAAAATCTCATGGCCAACCACATAGTATTCTATTAAAAGGTTAAATATATATTTTTTTTTTATCAAAATGTGATTTTAATATAAAATGCTTTGTAAGATTTATCTAGATCCTTACTACATTTGTTTTTGTGAGTCAGTAAATTTGTTTGTTTGACTGAGTTGGCCTATTATTTATTATGGTGGTTGTGTGTTTAGTTTGTTTATTATGTTACTTTAAATATCTATCTAGTAAAAATACAAAATGAAGAGCGAGGATGTTGGAACAAGTTGTAGTATTTATAATCAATGGAAAAGCTCCTTAGCTGTCTTTCTATCACCATTTTTTATTTTTTTTTGACGACTTTCTATAACCATTTTTTATTTTTTTTGACGACTTTCTATCACCATTTTATTAAAACAAAATGGGATCATAAATAAAGGTACAAAAATGTAGCAAACGGAATCACGCTCATGACCGATTTGACTGTTATTTTTTAAAAAATATCACATTATTAAATATATTTTTCCGTTTCATAAATAATATTATCTTTGTTTCAAAAATAATATTTTTTGTATTTTATTTCAATATAAAATGTTAAACTAAATTTTAGTTTTATCCTTATTATTTTAGTTTATTAATTAAAAAAATTATATAATATATTAATAAAAATAAAAATTTACATAGTTTTTTAATATATGTGAAAAAATTAAAATAGTACTATTTATAAAACATGAAAAATATTAAAGAGCGTAGCCATCGAGGCAAAGACTTTTTGGTATTTTAATTTCTTTTATTGATGGTTTGATTGGTAATTTCTTTTATTGATGCGGTAATGGAGGATACACGACTAACCCGGTGATTAATCAAATTAGACAGAATATAATATAGTAATTGTAATTCTAAGAAATGTTATTCTTAGAAACCTCTTTTTGTAAAAAAAAAATACCATTACTAGAACTTTTTTTTCTAATAAAAGTATTTTGTAACCTGTTTAATTTCTACAGTTTATCATCAGTTTTATAAAAAAAAATTTTAATTAATTATTATTATTATTAATAGATAACGGTTACATGCTATGACCGGAGTCATATAGTTTTTTTAAAAGCGATTACAAGTGGTGAAAAAGATGGGGGAACATAAAATGAACCACAAAAACAATCGCATGCACCTCTCTTTCCACGTCTTCCGCTACAACTGACTTTAGAGCTTGGGATAAGAAAGCTGCTAGCCGCGTGCACCTCTCTTTCCACGTCTTCGGTTTCTACGTCCACGGGTCGTGGGCTGCCAAAACATCTCCTTTGCCTTTGCTGAAGGCTTAACCGATCTTTTTCGAAGGATTCTTTTCCCCGAAAGTGTCATAAGATCCATCGAATCCAACTCTTTTTCTAAATCTGTTGAATCTTCTTCTCCTTCCAAAACACTCAAAAGAGGCAAACTTGTTTGAACCAAAGTCAGGCTCAACTAATCTACTACTTTCCCTTTGGACAGTAGAAGGTGTTTGAGCAATAGAAGTAGTGGTGGCTAATAAAGTCTGAGCAGACTTCAAAGTAGGAGACTCAATAGTTCCATTGTTGATAATAATTGCAGAAGCTGATTGATGTGCTACAGACGTAGACATACACTCGAGAATCGATAATGTAGCTAGGGAAGTAAGATCATCCGCATAAGCAGTAGTAATTGGATCAACAGAGTTTGATTCATTATCTGTGTTGACAAGGATGTTCGTAGGAGATACCTCAATGCCTATTGCAGGTGCAGAGGTAGCGTTAGTTGGAACATAAATGGGGTCGGAGTTGGATGTCTTGGTCGTTACCACAATACTAGCATTCGAGACAATTTGAGTAGCTTCACCAGCTACATCACTATCAGCTTGCAAACAGCGCTTGACCTTGTGTTCAAGTTGACCACATCTACCGCAGAGGGTAACCAAGCGTATTCCACATCAACTATGAATATAAACCCGTTCTTATCATCATCAGCGATCTTTGAAGGGAAAGCTTTACTCAATTCAACTTCAACCAAAATATTAGCTTCACCCATTAGAATGGGGAAGGAACTGCAAAATAACTTTTAAGAAGTTGGGTGAATCCAATTACTTGTTCCATATCCCTGACGAACCATCAAGAACACGGATTATTCAAAGGGGGCTGTGGCATGTTGACGATTATCTAATGTTTGTTGCTATGTGGACTCCAGAAGCATCCTTAGCCATCCCTGAGATAAAAACAATCCGTATGTTTATACACAACATTGTAAAAACATATTAAAATGGTGTTTTTAGAGAAGAAGCAAATAATCGTATTTATAAAAAATAGTATTTTTCTTTTGACAGTAGAGATTCGAACTTGGAAACTAGGATTCAAACATTTTCACAACAATTTGGTTTGCTAGGATTCAAACTTTTCAAAAAACTAGTTAGTTTATGTATTTTAGCAATCCCTTTCTTACCTAGCTCCAATTTTTTTAACTAAATTTTAATTAAACTAGAAATATTGTTTATGTATTTTAGTTGATTTAGAAATCCATATAAAATTTACAAAAAAATTGTAAATTTACAAATCTTTGTTTATTTGTTATGTTATCCCTGTTAGATTGATTCGAAGATTTCAACAATGTAAAAAAAAAAAAGTGTAAGGCAAATCAAATACATTGTCACATATGTGAATTCAACAGTTATGAAGGAGACGATGTGTCAAACAAAAAACTGAAAGAAGTAAAGAGAAAAATAGGAAATGAATTAGAGAAGCTGCGTCAGAGATCAACGCAGCAAATGCAGATCTTAAAGTGCTGTTTAGACAGGTGCGTCAGCTTTCCAGATTCCATCTCGATCACAGGGACATAAAGTGACTCTGGGACACTCATTGATCTCCAAAAAGTTCAGTTTTGGGAAGAAGATTTCCATCAGCTCTATCCAATCCACTTTTAGCTTCTGCAAGAACTTGAGACGTAAGACTTGAACATTACATTTGGATGGCCTTTCCGGTACTATGTCACTGAATTCTTTGAGGTGTCTCGAGCTTCCAAGGTGGAGCTTTTCCAGATAATTTAGGTTCTCAGGCTGAAGCCACCTGGGAAGTTTGCTATCAGGAAAACGTTGCAGGTCCAATTTCCTTAAAGTATGGGGTAGAGAAGCTGTAGCTCTGAATCGACGAGCCAAGATCTTGCTTTGGTGATTTACACTTCCCCATCGCACTTTCAACTTTTGCAGCACTCTAAATTCGATTATAGCCTCTAGCAGCCTATCTAAACCAAAATCCTTTCGGTCCACTCTGACGCTGAGCTTCCTCAGATTTGGCAATTGCCCCAAATGAGACAGTTTACATGCGATCTCTCTCTCATCAGCGACCACAAAGCCCTTGAGGACCTCTAGATTCGGTAGCCGAGACAAACCCATTGGAATGTTCTCTAAAGCGTAGCAGCTGGTCAAATCCAAGTAGACTAGATTATAGAGGTTATGTATGTCGTTTGGAAGTTGCTCCAGGTTATAGCACCCCCTGAGGTCTAAGATGATCAGCTTAACAAGCTTGCAAGCAGAAGGGCTAATGCTTCTAATGGTTGTAATACCTTGGAAACTAAGAAACCTTAACTTGCTCATGGAACTCAAATCTTTCATAAGCCCATGGCTATCCACTTCAATCTCGCGCTCGCTTCTCTCCCACCTACCTAGATAAAGAACCCTGAGCACCTTCATACTCGAGAACCACTTGAATATGAAATCGGGTAACTTCTCTGAGACGTTGAACACAGTTTCGATGTCTGCTGGTTCCATTACTTTAGCTCTTGCTTCTACCTGGCTTGACGAGTCTTCCACAAGGCAGACCTTTTTCAAGTCTGATTTCCTCATCCTTGGCTTCTGCCCTTTTTGATATATATCAAAAAGTCCAATCTCCTCCGAGATAAGCACCACTGAAGAATGCACAAAAGGATTCATCTTATAGGCGCTTGGCCTCATTTTGCGCATGTCTGTAACAGGTTCAATCAAGTTTATCTCCGTGAAGTACTCAAGAATGTTTTTCGCAGCAGATTCTGCTTCTGTAACCGGGATAATGCCCTCTCCAATCCACCAGTACATCAGCATCGTCCCATTAACCTCTTGATTCTCGGGGAACACAGCGAAGCTCAGCAGACAGATCTGTCGGTCAGTATTAAGCTTCTCGAACTTATCTTTTACTTGTCTAAAAAACGCAAGCCTTTTGAGATCCTCTTCCGCATGGATGCTGGGAAACCAAACAACGCCTTTGACATTATTATCCCAATAGTCCTTCTCATTATCTGTCTTCTCTCTCCGCCTCCTCTCAGGCAACACCGAGACCTCCCCCACCAAGGCCGACAGTTTCTTGGTGATATCCTCTAAAGCATCCTCAACTTCACTCGTTTGCAAGGTTGCATGGCTGTTTGCTAATTCGACCACCCGAGAAAGCTTACGAAGCTGTTTATCCAGCCGTATCTTCACATCTAATTGAAGGCGCTTCACATGTTTTATATTGCACTTTAGCCGACCAAGAGCATCCTGTATCTTGAAGATCCGCTTCACAGGATCAGGGCGAATCCGAGCAGGCGCGCTTTTGGCTCTTTGCAAGGCCACCTCGGTGATTTCTTCCTCCTGAGCGACTTCATCAGTTTCTTGATATGCATCCTGACGTTGAACTTTATATAGATCACTCAAAGTTTTGATCATCTCGTGGATTTCATAGCATCCATCCGTATCCCGTTTCGAACCCCCACCCGGATGCATGATCCTGGAAAAATCAGCCGGAAATGAAATCTATCACAAACCTACAAACACATTTAAATCTACACAACATCTGAACTAAAATAAAAATAAAAAATAAAAAAATCTAAACTATATACGTCGAGGTCCATGAGTTTGTTCCCAAAGCTAAATTTCTTTTTCTATGAGCTTTTTTTTTTTTGAAGTTTTGTTTCTCTAACCAGGCTCGTTCGCAAAATTATCGATCATTCATTTCTTCTAATGATTCACAACACAAATCAAAGCTTAATCAGATTTTATTCGTATCTTACCGGTAAAAAGGCGATCCTGGAAAGATTTGGTTGGATCCGGACGACTGCCAGTTGCAGTCAAATATGGAGTGAGACGAAGACAAAGAGGAAAATAAAGAGAAGGCCAACTGCGGTACAATGATCTCGACGGGCGATAACTTTTGTCAACAGAAGGAAACTTTTTTTTTTTTTTTGGGTCAACTTAATGTAAAACTTAAATTAAATAAAAAGACTATATTTTAATTTTGAGAAATATATGAATTTAGGATTAGATACTTTAAAATAAGTTACCACTTGTACAGAAAAAATAATGGGAAATTAGGTTAAATAACCATAAAAAAACTCAAAATTAACAAAATAACCATATTGAAGTTTTGGTTAAAATATATGGTGAATAATATGTAATATTGTCAAACCGCCCTTATAAATGATACAGAATGCGTCGTACTATATGAATCATGTACTATACTATTTATTCTCTCACTAGGGTTTAACCCGCGCTACGCGCAGGTCTACACCAATAGTTTAGTTTAATACTCCCTCTGTTCCTGATAGTTTGATTTTTTATGTTTGATTTTTGTTCCACAAAGATTGATTTTTTAGGTTATATTTAATATATTCTTTTTTCAAGACAATAAACAAATAAAAAGTAATAGAAAAAATAAATTTAAATTCAAAAGAAAACAAAAAGTAATAGAGAAAAGTAAACAATGATTGTTTCTTAATATCTGTGCAAAATCTAAAAAATCAATCTTTGAGGAATGGAGGGAGTATATTTTTTGATGGTATCTTTTAAATTATCAAAATTATAATAGATTTATAAAACAAAACTTTATAAAAACTATCATATTCTGAACATTTTTCTGCTGTATGTCACAATATTTTTTTTTTCGTCAATATATTTATCGTCCACCTCATTTATGTTCTAATCAATCACTATTACCATTTTATTTATTTGGCAGCTCTCCCCTGCATCAAACGCTTTTGATATCCTCACATGTCTAAATTCTAGATGGATATCTCTTATATTTACCCTAGTCATCGCACCTATCAAATTATCCAATTTTAACGTTCATGCACGTTTGATTTAGAAAAAAGCCTCCTTGCTAAGACTCTGGTTTTTTTTCTTTGAGATTTCTATAGTTCTTTTTTATAAGTTTTATGTGTTTAAATCTTTAGTTATTCGATTAAATTTCTAATTGATGTTGTGAACCTATGCATCTATAATTTGCAATTCATGTTGATTTCAAATTTTGTATTTTTTTTTTAGATATATTGTTTTATTAATTTCTTTGGTTCTAATGTAAAGTGTAATACAAAATTGTTGGAATATGAAGAGCAAATGGTAGCTCAGTTGCTGATATGCAAACTGAGTTTCACATGAGTGTGTCTCAGACACTCGAAAACGAAGATCGAGTTATCGCGAAAAATAAAAAGCTGCATGTAGCTTTGTGGGAAGTTGCAATGAACGTACATAGCTGATTTTTGCTTTTCCATCATGTATTCCCCTATATCTCTATTCACTTCATCACTGAGATCAATTTTATTTGTAACCTACTGTTAGATGATTTTTTTCTTAAAACGTCTAGGATGGTTTGAAGTCTTCACATAATTTTCACTGTTTTTTATCTTTAATGTGCTTTCTGCATTGATTTGAATAGTCTATATAGATATAGCAATTTTCGTTTGATCTATAATTGTACCCTACTTTATTATTTAAGTTGAATTCTATATGTTGTTCATGTGCCCTCATATATTGGTTGTAACTATGTAAAAAAATTCAAACTCTACTTTTCGAGTGTAAAGTTAGTCTTTGTAAATTAAAGTATATATTTATTTAGAAACTCATATTGCAACTTTAAATGATTATTTATAATCGATACCAATACTTTACAAATGCAAACTTTTGTAACTAAATTTCAAGTCAATTTTTTTAGTGTGCCATATATAATTTTATATATAGAGGTATTGACATCTTTAAAGACATAATTTCATATATTTGTTTTGTTAATGTAGTTTCCTATATTTATTTTCTAAAGAAGTAGTATAAATATCAAATTAATTTCCTTTTAGATGATTTATTTCTTTATTAATTTAGCTTTTTTATATTGATTTCTAATTTTTGTTGAGAAATACAATTTTTTGTAGGTAGTGACATTTTTCAAGAATTGTTTTTTCTTTTTTGTCAGTTAAGTTTTTTATGTTGATTTTTAAAAAGTTAGACTAAATATGTATCAAGTTAATTTCATTTTATATAATTTTTGATATGTTATTTTAGCTCTTTTGATATTGATTTCCATTTTATTTTAATATATACAATTCTTTGAAGACACATTCTTTAATACATAATTTCCTTTATACCTTTTTGTTAGTATCAAGTTAATTTTCTAATTAAATGATATTTTTCCTTTGTTAATTTAGTGTTTTCAATATTAATTTTCATTTTAATTATAGTGCTGATTTGGCATAATTTAATTGGTCATTTTAAATCATATGTGTACGTTCTAAAAAGGCTGTTTTTCCCTTTTTGTTAGTTAAATTTTGTTCAGATGTTGATTTTTCAAATAGTTAGGCTAAATATCAAGTTAGTTTTCTTTTAGATGACTTTTTTCTTTGTTAATTTAGTTCTTTTGGTATTGATCTATTTAGAAATATTGATATTCTTTAAGATGATACATAATTTTCTGTTTTTTATCGTAAATATTTGGTCTAAATATCAAGTTAATTTACTTTTACATGATCTTTTAATTTGTTAATTTTATTTTTTCGATATAAATTTTCATTTTAATTAAAATATTGATTTTCATTACCTTTTTATGTGTTTTAATTTAATTAAATTAATAATCATATTTATCTTTTGTGTTTAATGAAAATGCTAATTTGGACTAATAAAATTAATTTTTTGTAATGCTATGTGGACACTATTAATGGCTGAATGCTTAAACTTTAGCTTTTTATTAGTTAAAAACTTTCAATTTTTTTTATTAGTTAAAAAATTTCAATTTTTTATTAGTTAGACATCTTTATATTGACTTTTTAAAACAGTTAGCATATAATAAGTTATTTTATTAGATGATTTTTTCCTATGTTAATTTATTTTTTTCATTATTGATTTTTATATTTATTTTTAGTTAAATGTTTTTGATCTTAATTTTTCATTCTACTATGATAAATATTTTTTTAATGATTTTTTCCTTTGTTAATTTAAAATTTTCTTTATTTATTTTTTGTTAGTTTAATTTTGTGACATTGAGTTCCTATTTTATTTTGACAAACACTATAGATTTGAATTTTAGACATTACTTCTTTTTATCTATTTCGGTAGTTAAACATTTTTATCCTAATTTTTTATTCTTTATGATAATTTTTATATTTTTATAAATTTTAATTTAATTAAATTTGTTAATCATATTTAATATTTTTTTTAATGAAAACGTTGATTTAGATTAATAAAATTGAGCTTTTTGTCCTAATACATTTAATTTTTTTTAATACATTTAATATGCACACCCTCAACGACATAATACATTTAATTTTTTTTTTAGTTAAAAACTTTCAATTTTTTATTAGGTAGATATGTTTATATTGACTTTTAAAATAGTTAGCATATAATAATTTAATTTTTCGTTATTGATTTTCATATTTGTTTTTTTTGTTAGTTTAGCTTTTCTGATATTGAGTTTCTATTTTATTTTGATAAACGCTATAGATTTAGATTTTTGATATAACTTCATTTTATCTGTTTTGTTAGTTAAACTTTTTTTATTTTAATTTTCCATTCTACTATGATAATTTTTTGTTTTTAGATGATTTTTTCCTTTGTTAATTTAGCTTTTTAGTTATTTATTTACATTTTTTTTTAGTTTAACTTTTGTGACATTGAGTTCCTAGTTTATTTTAACTTAACTTCTTTTTATCTATTTTGTTAGTTAAACTTTTTTGTATCTTAATTTTCCATTTTGCTATAATAATTTTCCGTTTTTGTGTATTTAATTATTTAAATTGTTAATCATATTTAACTTTTTTTTGTTTGTACCAATGAGATTCGATTTCTTCGTCCTCAATGGTATAATACACTAACTTTTATTTTTTTTGTTATTGATTTTAATTTTTTTTTATTAGTTTAGCTTTTCTCATATTGAGTTTCTATTTTATTTTGATAAGCATTATATATTTAGATTTTTGACATAACTTCATTTTATCTGTTTTATTAGTTAAATATTTTTTTATCTTAATTTTCCATTCTACTATGATAATTTTTCGTTTTTATATGATTTTTTCCTTTGTTAATTTAATTTTTTAGTTATTTATTTCCATATTTGTTTTTGTTAGTTTACCTTTTATGACATTGAGTTCTTATTTTATTATGACAAACGTAACTTCCTTTAATCTACTTTGTTAGTTAAACTTTTTTATCTTAATTTTCCATTATTCTATGATAATTTTCCATTTTTGTGTATTTTAATTTATTTAAATTGTTAATTATATTTAACATTTTTTTGTTTAATGAAAACGCTGATTTGACCCAATTAGATTCGATTTCTTCGTCCTATGTGGACGTTCTCAATGGCATAATGCATCAACTTTAAAATTATTTTTTTATTAGTTAAACATTTTTATATTAATTTTTTAAAAGAGTTAACATATAATAAATTAGTTTCTTTAAGATGATTTTTTTTTGTTAACTTAACTTTTTGTTTATTGATTTTCAAATTTGTTTTTTGTTAGTTTAGCTTTTGTGACATTGAATTTCTATTTTATTTTGACAAACGCTATAGATTTAGATTTTTGATATAACTTCCTTTTATCTGTTTTGTTAGTTAAAATTTTATGATCTTAATTTTTCATTATATTATGATAATTTTCGTTTTTGTGTTTTTTTAATTTAATTAAATTGTTAATCATATTTAACATTTTTATGTTTAATGAAAACGCTGATTTGGACCAATCAGATCGAGTTTCTTCGTCCTATGTGAACGTCCTCAATGGCATAATGCATCAACTTTTATATAGTATAAATATCATTCTATTTACCAAAAAAAATACAAACATATTATTTTGTGTTTCCCTCATGCCCCCCCCCTCTTCCTTCCTCCTCACTTCCTCCCTCCCTCCGTCAATTTCTCCCTCCTTCTCGCCCTTCCTCCTTCTAGAGTTAGAAAGAGAGGTTTGAATTATTTTTTTACAATTTGTACTATTTTAAATTGAGTGTATATAGTATAGAAAGTTTGTATAAAATGAGGTTTAACATTTATACTATTTTCGATTGTGTGTATATAGTATAAAACGGTAGCGTCTTGAGGGGCAAAAAAGAGAAAAGTTAGGGTTTTTGGTTATTGAGTTTATTATGTGTATACTATGGCTATATTTTTTATTTTACAGTGTAATATGGTTAGTTTTGCAAAAAACCCAAAAATAATTTATCAATCCTTGAAATTTTTTTTTTTTTTTTTGTCTTTCTAAACTACCATAAAATTTCAAAAGAAAATTTGTTTAATAACCACAAAATAAACCAAAACCTACAAACTAACAAATTTATCTATCTATTTCTCCCTATCTCTATCTAACATTTTGGTTACTTTATAATTTGTTTTTTTTGTTTTGGTTATTAACTAACCAAATTGACCCAAATTTCAAAGTACTTAGAGCATTTCCATTAAAAATGTCTCACTTAAAGTATCTCAAAAGTCTAATAGTTTTTTGACTTTTTCTGTTAGGCTCGAGCCACGAGGTGCCGCCGCGATGAGTCCAAGATGAGCTGCAACCGCTGATCCTCCTCTCTGACCGAATCTCCACTTGAACGTAGCTGCCTTTCTCTCTTGGGTTCTTCTCCGCCATATCCGAAGTGCTCGTTTGCTCCGTTCTCTGCAGCCTTCCTCCTCCTTCTCCACCGTTGTTTGCTTGAGTAGTGTTGGGTTCGTCCGATTTGCCGGCCGGTAAGCTGCGTTCTCATATCAGAGCTCCGCCTCTCTTTCAGATCTCTGGTGGTATCCCTTCAACCTTCTATGTTTCATCTGTTTCCTTCTCGTCGCCGTGTTAGCCTTCGGTATCCTCTTATCTCTCATGTCTCGGAGAAGACAGCCTCGTCTCTTCCCTCTCCCGTTTTGCCGGTGACAACCTTGCCAAATCTCTCGGATCCACCGGACCCTCTCGACCCACCTGATAACCGTGGCAATCTACTTCCCTCTACTCCGTTTCTGCTCTGCCGGCCGAGACTCCTTCCTCTGTGATGCTCTTTTGCTCCCCTTGCCTCGTTTCACCTTTCCTCGACTCTATTCTCTTTGATGAGTCCCCGGCTTCCATCACCCAAAGCTCCGACCATTCAGAACTTTCAGTCCTATTTTTTACCGGCGAAAAGACAGCGGGACAATGTGTTCCCGTCGTTTTCATTTTCATCTTAGTCCGGTGTTGTATTTTTTTGGGTTTGGCCCATACCATTACCGTAACGAGTTTCATGTTGCCTAAGGGTCTCTTATCAGAAAAGCTCGGTTACATCTTACTACCTTCCTCTGTCAAGGCGAGATCTATTTCAACAATCTCCTCTATGGAGTGTGTTTGCAAACGCTCAGCTTTCATGGCACTTAGAGCTAAAATTGTCAGAAGAATGGAAAATTGATTTGTTTTCAATCGATTTTGAAGCTATTTTTAAAAAGCTTTCTTCCGGTTTTTATCGTTGATTTAAACCGTATAACCTATCCTTCCGGCTTTGCCGTGAACCTTATTCCGACGCATCAAAGTCTTCCATTGAATTTGATGTCTAATAATTATGTTGTTTTTTTTGTTTAGTTTTTTTCTGATGTAATATGCAAGTTTGAGTTTAATTAAAAAAATAGTTGGAAAAAGTCTCTCAAAAGTTATATTTATATTTAATTGATGGATATTTTAAATAAAAAAATTTGGGATGAATTAGATATCCACTAATTTAATATTAATAAATTTATGTTCATACTTTTAAAAACTTTGGGTAAAAAACTACCAATGATGATTTCTCTCTCGTATATAAAGATAGTTTGGCAATATTATTCTACCCTACCCATGGTCTCAACATAATTATTTTATTAATTTTAGAGCTTTATATTGTCATTAGTATAATTTTCCTAAAGAAAGACCCGAAGGCCGCAGACCTAATATTTTAACAACACAGTTTCGCAATTAGCAGCTGTCATAAAATCCCCCATTATTGGTGTCCTTGTCTCCTCTGGGGGTGGTCACTCCGTCACTGGTCAGTATACTAATAGTCTAATATATAAGACTCCAACTCCCCACGTTCTCACTTGCTTAGCTCTCCTAAAAGAGATAAAGTCAATTCAAATTCTATACTATTCTACTCAAAATTTAATTTTATATCTTGCTCCTCGTCTATGCAAGATGTCTCTCATTGACTATCAAACACAAAACCGAAATGCAAGGCTACCTCAGCATAGGATTAGGATCTCACCATAGGATGCTATAACCTTTTCACTAGGAGTGTCAAAATGGATCTAAATTCATAGATTGATCCAACCCAATCCGATTCATTGAAAATTTTGATACTAATAGATTGATGGATTAATTGGGTTGATGGATCAATTGAATTAGGTTGAAATGGTTTAATTTGTGTTGGGTTAATGGATAAGATGGTTAATCTGTTTAACCCAATAATTTTTTTTTGTTACTAAAGTTTAGTAACTAAACCAAAGAAGTAAACCTAAAAAGTTAATCAGTCAGATTCTATTTTGGCATATTGTGTTTTTTCCAATATTAATAAGGTTTTTGTGTAATCGGTCGGACTCTATTCAATATTAATAAGGTTTTTTCTTTCCAAAATGAATATTTATGTTGTATGTTTTGTTAATTATTATTAGTAATATTAATATATTATAACAAAATTATTATGTAAATTAATCTTATGTTCATGGATCACCCATTAAACCATTTGATCCATGTAAATAAATATGTAATGAATCAACCCAATCCATTTGCTAAATGGATTGGATTGACCCATGATCCATTAACTATTCATCCATTGGAATCATGGATTGGATTGGGTTGGATGATGTGTTTTGACACCCTACTCTTCACTATTGCTTAACGGTACGAATTATATGATTGATAAATGGATAATTAGTTTCTCTATGGCTTTCAGCTCGCGCAAGAATAATATAAAAGCACAATGAGATTATTTTCTCAATATAAAATATTAAAATACTATTATTTAATATAAAATAAAACAAAAAAGTATGCGACTAGTTATCCCAAATCTGTCGATTGCGTATGAATAAAGAAAGACTCGAAAGTCATAGACCTAATAAACATCTGAAAGTCATATACGTAACACACCTCCACACGTTATCACTAGTACTGCTCCGCCGAGATTATGGAGGTGTATTGGATTAGGAATTTTAGAAGATTTGGTGGTTCTTTTAAAATCCCCTGTTATTGAACTAATGATTTCTAAATGTCTTACCAAATCCTATGTTATTCAATCAAGAATTTATAAAAAGCAAATCAAATCCCCTGTTATTGGAAATATTTTAAGTAGTGGATTTTAGAGGATTCTGAGTGATTTTAAGTGGTTTTGGTGGGGTTTGTTAGTTAAAAATATAAAAAACCAAATTCCATAGTTTTAGGTGGATTTCATAGACTTTAATAACAAATCATAAGAAATTTCCTAATTCACTCAAAATCATCTAAAATTTCATTAAAAGTCAAATCATTCCAAATTCTCTCAAATATCAGTTTCAATACACCCCCTATATATATTTGACATAATAATGTGTGCATTGGTCAATGGTCATACTTAATACGAAAAAATAAGTGCCTACTGCTTAATCATAAATATATAAAAAATAACTAGCTAATTTGCAAAACTAATTAGGCACTTTTGTATTAATAATCATTTGTCATTATCCAAATGATACGATCCCAACAAACCGGAAATGTATGCAAGTCACTTGTACAAGAAGTGAGAATTAACACATTAAGACTATTAGGGCATCTGCAACGGAGAGACGCTCCTCCTTTTTTTTATTGTTTTAATTTTTTTTTTTTTAAAGTAATTTTCGAAAATAAATAAATAAAATAAAAAACGCTAACCAATCACCATCTGACACGTGTGAGAAGAGTGGGAAGAACCGTTTCTTTAACCTCTTCCCCAAAAGGCGTTTCTCTTCTCTCTCTCTCCTCATTATTATTATTTTTTTTCTTTTTTTTAATAGTAAGAACCCATTTCCAGCTCTGCAATGCAGATGCCTTTAAATTCTACATAAACTAAGAGCCTAAGACAATAAAAGGTTTTTGTGTTTTTAAACTGATTCTTGATAAAATCTAATCAATCATAAATAAAGGCAAATAACAATAGAAGATTTAGCAAAGCAATAATTAAGAACTATATTTAGTAAAGGAAAATAAACAAGAACTAGGAAATCGATACCCAAAAATTGGAAAGCAATCGATCATGGGCATATCAATTGATTAAGATGGAATGACAATGGAATAATGATGCTATTGCTAGATCAAGCATGAAACACTATCCTAAAACACGGATCGCAAAACGAGAGTAACCCATTTTTATGGGATTAATCACTTTACTAATTACTTTATTAAACTAAATTTTTATTTGCTAACTAAATAATCAATGTGTTCACTAAGTCAATTAAGTTCACTAATTAGTTTAAATTCACTAATTAGTTTAACATAAACTTTCATTAGGGAAAAAAAGTTAATTCGAGACTAGTTCAACCATTTAATCAAACACTTTTCGGCCATGTAATCCTAAATATTTAGGTTTTGAATGATCTAAGACAAAACTAGTATTAAAGACATCTCAAATTAAAGATTAACAAAGAATCTAGATTCTAAGCATCACTAATAAATCATCAAACTATCTTAATCTACTTGCTCTCAATCCATAAAAGAACTACTCACATATAATCTAATCTAATGCAAAACAAAAGCTAAATAAGATAAGCAAGACATAATGAAAGACCCATCAGGTAAATAACTAATAACCGAATCTGATCTAAACCGGTTATTTCGGATCGGTTTTAGTTAAAATTTTCGATTCCGGTTTTTATGTCCAAACCTACTAAAACACATAGTTTTCTGCAATCAGCGAAGAACTCCATAGCGGTTGGTGGGAGCGGTTTGAACCGCTTTGGCAATCTCGGAAGCTTGCAGCGGTCATGTGACCGTTATGACTAACTATCAGAACGCATGTGTCTTGGTATGATGAAGGCGATCACAGCTGTTGTCCTGAACGGTCTGCTGACCCATGTAGTCCATTGACAACGTGACAAAATTAAATCCAGAAAAAAAGAAGATTTAATCCAGAAAATTAAATCCACAAAGATCAAACAAGCAACAAGATTAAAAAAAAAAACAGAAAAAGGACACAACGTCGGCGATGAGCCTTCTGGATACCGACCAAAACAAAAATCATTTTTTCCCCAAATTTTGGTATATTTAAATGTATTTTTCTATATATATATATATATTGTTTTTTTTTAAAAATGATTTTAGTGACTTCCGTTTTCATCCGTTCAGATCCATATAATTTGGATTCAATTGGAGTTTGATTCAAATAATCTAGTATAGAGATTTCGATGTTGTTTGTGTTTTTTATTTTATTTTTATTTTATCAACAAATTTTAACTATTACAGTTATGTGTGTGACTTAATTGGGAGAAAGTAGTTTCGCACGAACATTAGCGATAGGAAGAATTAAAATCAAAACTTAAATCCTTACATCAAGCTCTAAGATTACAAAAGATAGTCAGTTTCTGACGGAAATGGCCGCTAATCTACCACCACGAACACGAAGTACTCTGATCTAAGGCGGTTGTCAGATTAGCTTCATCAAGGTTCGTCACTTTCTCCGACGATGCCTGTATCTATTGTTGACTTCTAATCTATACTCGAGACTTTCTTTTATTTTTCTCCAGATTTAGGACTCAGATATATTTAACGAAATTGCTCATCTTTAGTTTCGATTCTTTGAAAAGTTTCCGGTTTGACTTTGGTTCTTTTTCCGGATTTCCAGTGATGGATTCACGCTCGTGCACGGGAATTTTCGAATCATTGAAAAACGATAGTGTTTCGAGAGTCATACTTGTTGGTGAAGCTGGAACAGGCAAGACATGGATGGCTCGCAAGATATGCGAGCACGCAAGTAAAGACAGTTTCTGCTACATTGCCCTCTGGTTGAATCTAAACAAAGATCTGGATGAAATATCGCTTTACGAGGATATAGCTTCCCAGCTCTCGGTATTTCTTGATAACAAAGATGATGAAGAGGATGATAGCGATGACGACGACAGCGAAGATGAAGTGGATCAGAAAATCCAAGACTTAATGAGGCTGAAAGAGAAGATACATCAAAAACTTGGGAGAAAGAAGTTTAATGGTAAAGGAAAGAAGGGCCTCCTGTTGGTTTTGGATGATGAAGCAAGTGTGACCACTGAGAAAATGGTGATGCAAGATTTGTACCTTGGAGATTTTCTTGCACCTTACCGACCTCTAAAGATTCTTCTCACAAGAAGAACAGGAGAAGAAGACGCTATAGATAGCAACGGGGAGATTCAGTCCCATGCCACAGATGACTCACCTGCTTACTCTGATGAGGAGATCCAGTCCCATGCCACATATGACTCACATGCTTACTCTGATGGGGAGATCCAGTCCCATGCCCATGCCGCGGTCGAGTCACAACATCTCAGCTCCCATACCATCGATGGGACAGGGTCACGGACTTTACGCGTCATCTTTACTGATGATTATTTGGTGGATCTACTCGAGTCCCTTATCAAAGATGAATCTCTTGCAAAGCTTCATTCCCTTGATGAATCTTGGGGGACAAATCATGGTCTCCTAAGACAACATATCATGAGAATGAGCATGCGTTTGCCAGCTGCACTCGTTGTCCTAGCCAAGTCTCTAAACCACATTTGTCAGAATCCTTCGTTTATCGTTTCTCAATATCTCCAGGAGGTTTTTACGAAAGTGAATCCCTTCTCTTTTCAATCTGATACAGATATTGGTTGTGAAGGAGCTACTACTGGTAGTTCCAGGGAGAATCCAATTCTACGTCTCTCTTATGAGTTATTGGAAACAGCGGGTACCATGACTATGGTTGACTGCTTCTGGCATAGCTTGAGCTTCTTCGAGCACTGTGGGTGCGTTTATTACCAAGAATTGATCGCACATTGGATTCTTGAAGGCTATTTTGATCCTGTTAGATCGGTTACAAAGGCCTACAAGGATGGCCACAAAATCATGATGGAGCTTATAAGACGTGGTTTTCTGAAGATACAAGAGGGAAATGTGGTTATGCCAGAGGCTGCAATGAAGAATTTGATTGATCTCCGTCGTCGTGGATTGTCAGGCAGATGTCGAATTGGACTTGCTAAAGTTTGTGGCAGCGACATGACAAAAAGTCTAGGGAAAATCAACCAGGTGGATGACATCATAGAAGCAGTTCAAGTGACGAGGAAAGGAGAAAAGCTTACCACAATTCTGGTTAGTGGAAACCGTTTGCGTCGTGAAAATCTCCAAAAGTTCTTTAGAAAGCGGAAGGATCTTGAAATACTTGGCCTTTTCGAACCCACACTAGAACCTTTTGTCCCTTTTTTATTTAATCTAGTGAAACTCCGGGTTCTTGTGATCAGGGACTGTGATCTACTGGACGATATAGCTGAGCTTAAGGCTCTTCAAGGGTTACATGTTCTTGAAGTTTCTGGCGCTAGCTGCTTGAGGGTAATCTGTGATGACTTCTTCTCGGGAATGTCTAAACTCCAAAGTCTTCACCTATGTGGGCTTCAGATCACATCTTCCCCTTCCAGCATTTCTGAGCTGATGGAACTTCACCGGCTCATCATCAAGGACTGCCCTTTATTGGAAGATTTGCCAGACATACAGGAACTAGTGAATCTTGAGGTTGTTGATATTTCTGGTGCTCGTGGACTTCAAACTTGTTTCGACAACACAATTGGCGAGAAGAAAAACCTAAACAAAAACAAAAACTTTTATTATCTTACAAAACTTCAACTCCTAGACTTCTCAGAGAGCCAAATAGAGCGACTACCAATATTCCAAGACTCCTCAGTAGGCAACAAGCTTCCTTCCGTGACACGCCTCTTGTTGCGAAACTGTAGCAAATTGAGAAGGTTGCCTAGTCTAAAGCCATTGTCAGGTCTTCAAATTCTTGATCTTTCTGGCACTACGAGCTTAGTGAAGATGCAGGGAGTATGTTTCGAGGATAAGAAGGACCTTACAATTCTTAGTATGTCGCGCACTAATCTTCGCCAGTTGCCTTCCACCATTGAGGAGCTGTCCAACCTCAGTGAACTCCTCCTAAGGGATTGCACCAACCTAGAAGCTCTCCCAAACATCGAAAAGCTCACAAATCTCAAGGTCTTTGATGTTTCTGGCTGTGCTAAGTTGCATATGATTGAGGGATCATTTGTAGACATGTCGTACCTGCGTGAGATAGATCTCTCTGGCACCAAAGTGATGATCCCACCGGAGTTGCCAAAGGAGAGTAAAAGCCGTTGTCTAAAGCGTATTATTCTGGCAGATGGAAGGCGTTTTCAAGGTGAGGAATGGAGCAAAATAAAGGATGACATTGAAAGTAAGATATCTGACAAGGCCAGCTCCTCTGAGGCAGTTGTTAAATCCCACGAAATCTCCGAAACGGAACGTGGAGAAATAACAGAGATCCAATCGAATGAACCTCGCTCCAATCACTGTAGAGGTATCAGCGGCAGACGTTTTCACCAGGTTCCTTTAAACAGGGCTCTTTATAAGAAGACATTATCATTTTTATATTCCGCAAGTCAGCAGGAAGCGATGGAGATCAATGAAACTAATGAGCTAGGTGAGGAAGCCCTAGCTAATGCTGAGTTTGTGTCTTTTGTGGACAGTAGCTCGTCAAGGTTCACTTCTATCTTTAACGAGATCAAGTCAGTGAAGGGTTGTTGGCTAAGGATGTCATTGGATATAACAGATCTTTTCTATTATGTGGATGAGGAACGTTTGGGATCACTGGAGACTTTGTCGATTACAAACCTTCCATTTTTGGAGAATATATGCCGCGGTGGTAGCTTCAAGAATCTGAAGAAGTTAAGCATAGATTGCTGCCCAAAAATCAGAACTCTTTTCCCTGAGGCATCTCAAATGCCTAGTAGTTTAGAAGTCCTGCACATAAAGTTTTGTGAGAAGCTGGAGAGTGTTGTTGAAGGAGTCGAATTGTCAACTCTCACTAGTCTGACATTGAAAATGGAGAATTGCCCAAACTTTAAGGATTATTTAGAAGGCTGGGTAAGTTGCAACTTTCTACTCTATCACCTCTCTAATGAACACTTGGGAAACAATGACCATCAATGCCTCTCTTGCTCTTTTTCTTTTCTTTTGGCTCGTGACAAAAGAAGAAATTTCGTAGCTATCTTTTGTATGTCTAACGTTCTAGCACACTTCGGAACTCATCAGGAGATAACGCTTCCGAATCCATATTGTCAAAAGTCAGTTGCGTCATAGCTTTCTCTGTTTTCAGGTTCATAACCGTTTTAAGCTGCGTGTGTTTGCAGGACTGGGTTATAGTAGATCGCAGTGAAGCATCACCATGATATTGAAGATCACAGAAGTGGCTGGAGCAATATCTACTTACACAGTACTATACATCTTCATTGTTGCCACCAATCGCTTACGCTCTTTGTTCTGTGTGTGTCTGACAGCTTTGCTTGTTGAATTAAGACCGGATTTGAAACATCTTACCGGTTTTCTTTTTTTTTTCTGTTTTAAGATGTTCTTCTGCAGTAAAATCCCAGGGAGGCTATTCTGATCTTCACTGGGTGAATAAGACCTTTGCTTGAGTGTTTTTTTCTCAAACGTTATAGAACATCTCTATTTGAAAGATCTGATGATTTTTAGGCAAGAAAACAGTTTATGCTAAAGATTTAATTACCCAAGCAAAAATGTGTACTTATGCCTCGTGTCAGAGACAAATTAATCATCTTTAAAAAACTTACAAAAGCTCTTTGAAACACTCATCATCAGTATCACCCGTCTTCTAGAGATGTTCAATAGTCTTAGTAAAACAGGCTGGACGTGTTTCTTTACTCTGTTTATCTTGGAAAGTTATAATAGAGCCATTGATTTTATTTTATGGAGACATCTTTAGTTAAGATATCCTCCAATTACTGTTAGTGGCTACATGAACTTTACGCATTTATGGCAAAAACTTAATTTTACAATTTTGGCGAAACAGTTTTGTGGCGGAAACTCAATTTTGAGATTTTAATGGAAAAATACTACTTTGTGATTTTGCTGTTTTGGAAGGAAATTATTATTTTTGATTTTGGCAAGAGAATATTATTTTATGATTTTGACGAGAAAATATTATTTTGACATTAAATGTGATTTTGCGATTTTTGTGAAAATTCATTTTTTATTATTTTAAAGAAAAACAATATATTTATACATATAAAAAATTGAAGCTATAATTATGAATGGAGGTATTTTAAACTTTTGTAAATTTGGATGCATTTTTTGGTGTATTCAAACTATAGTTTCAAGTACATATAAAATATCTAGTTATTTTGAGAATCAAAATCCAGACATGTTGATATAAAAACATTAACTAAGAGAATTTCCACATTTACGAATTTTTTTTGCGGGGTGTATTCAACTTAACATTTGAAGTGATTTGGAATGATTTGAGTTTTAATGAGTTTTCATATGATTTGGTTGAATTATGGAAGTTATTATGATTTGTTATTAAAATTATATCAAATCCCACTTAAAACCATGAGATTTGAAATTTTATATTTTTAACTAAGAAACTCCATCAAAACATCTTAAAATCATTTCAAATCTCTTAAAATTCACTACTTAATATATTTCCAATAACAGGGATTTGATTTGCATTTTATAAATTTTTGATAGTTCAATAACAGAAGATTTTAAAAGAATCACCAAATCTTTTAAAATTTATAATCCAATACATTGCGTATTTTTTCTCCCCATTGCTACTGCCTACTTGCTAGTATAGTAGTATTATAAATTTTACTGTCCACGACGGCATCAATACTCAAAAGTCAAAGATGATCATTCAATGATTTTTTATTTGTTTTTGTTTTTTTAAATATGCAAGTTGCATTGGCCAACCAAACCGTCACTGTTACATAACTGGGCTAAATTTATTAGTCTAGAAACTCGAATATATAAGTTGTAAATTGTGTAATATTGTAATACTATTAGCATTGTCTTTGCGTTCAGACGACCTGTAAATGCTTGAATTATTTTCAAATAGACATATGATAAGGCTAGATCCGCAAGCTACGAATATAGAAAGAAAAAGAAAAAAATACAAAACCGTGTGACTGTGAACATAAAACACAGCTGTGCTAAATGTGGAGAGCACTAAGGTAAAATGTTCACGACGCCATCAAAATTCAAAGCTAATCGTTCAATGATTTGGCAAACAAAAAAAAAAGTAAATATCATTTTATGTAGATCTGAGACAATTTTTATGTTTTAAAAAAACTCGAATGCTACTGTTCTGATATCTAATCTCTTAATTGATATGTTGACTTTGTATTGGGAAAGCCTTCAAACTTGAGATAGTAAGTTTTATTATGTTAAGGCAAGATCCGCAAGATACGGGTTAAAATAGAAAAAACATATCATCGATATTAAGATTCTGAGTATTAAGTTTTTATTCACTCATAATAACTCAAAAATCTTTCATATCATCAGCCAAATCTCTCGTACCACTTACTCAAATAATCTCTCTCTCTCGGCAACTCTATGGAGTCGAAGCTCATATCACTCGTTTCTGAAATAGTGTCTTTAAGCAACTCTATGGATTTGGAGTCGAAGTTTATAGCAATCATCACTCAAATAATCTCCCTCGTTAGCTCTATGGATTTGGATTCGTGGCCGAAGCCTGAGTCGAAGCTCATATCACTCACTACTCAAATTGTCTATCTCCTACGCTCTACGGATTTGGATTCGCAGCCGAAGCCGCTGTCGAAGCTCATATCACTCATTTCTCAAAAACTCTCTCCCGAAGACTCTACAAATTCAGATTCTGGGCCGAAGACGGAGTTCATGTCACTCGTTGCTGATATATTGAGCCTGGAGCCGGAGCCGGAGCTCATATCACTCATCCATCAAACATTCTCCCACGTCGTCTTTATGAATTCGAAGTGGAAGAAGCTTGTTTCCTTATGCCTTCAAGCAGAAGTAAAATTGGAAGAAGTCCTCTGGAGCAGCAGCAATGGCAAGTGGGCGTGTCTCCCTCTAAACTGGATGAAATTCAGGTTAACAGGAGAAGACGACGCTACCCATTTTCTCTGCCGAGGTTGCAATGGCAAGAACCATGAAGAACATGAAAAGGCTCCGGTTGAGATCAAACACCCTTTTCACCCAAAACATTCTCTTCAACTTGTCTTGTTTGATGAGGATAGTAGAACCCGGAAATGCTATTGCTGTGATGAAGATCTCAGAGAGGTATTTTATCATTGCTCGACTTGCGATTTTGCTATGAATATAGCTTGTGTGGAGAAACCACCACTCTTGGCTATAAACGATCCCAAGTGGCATGAGCACACACTCATTCTGTTCCCAAGACAAGCTTTATTTACTTGCAACATCTGCGCCTTGGAAGATTCAAGATCCCCTATCTATATGTGTCTCCCTTGTGACTTTGTGGTCCATCTAGCATGTATCAGCTTACCACGTGTCATAAGAATATCTCGCCATCTCCATCGTATCTCTTTTACCCCTTCTTTTGATCAAGGAGATTGGTCTTGTGGTGTTTGTCGCAATAAGATGGACAATGATTATGGAGGTTATTCTTGCATCAAAAACGGTTGTTGTTATGTGGCTCATTCAAGATGTGTCACACAGAGTAATGGGTGGGATGGTAAAGAACTTGAAGGAGAGTTTGAAGATACTGAAGAAGAGGAATTAATTAAGCCGTTTGTGCGTATAAGTGATGGAATCATACAACATTTCAGTCATGAACGTCATCATTTGAGGCTTGATGGTAACACATGGAGAGATTACGACGCGAGTAAGGGGTGTCGAGCATGCATCTTGCCAATCTTTTCTGGTGACTTTTACTCATGTAAGCAATGTGATTTCATTCTTCACGAAAAATGTGCAAATCATTCTCGCACAATATATCACCCGACACATCCACATGTGCTCACTCTAGTTGGAGAATATGATGGTGTTGTGAACACAAAGAGTTCATGTTCAGCTTGTTCTTCGTTGTGCACTGGTTTCTTCTTTCAGTGCGATGTGGACGGATGCAACTTTTACAAGTTACACGTGCAGTGCGCCACAATTTCTGAGCCATTATCCCATGAAACTCATGTGCATCCTTTGTTCCTAACGTCCATACCGGGAGAGTGGATAACATGTTCGGTTTGCAAAGACTCGAGGGACAAGGAAACATTCATTTGCAATGAGTGCGATGATTTTGCCTTGTGTTTTGCTTGTGCTACTTTACCTCAACAGGTGAGGTATACAGATGATAGTCATATGCTCACTCTTTCTTATGGGGAGGAGAGCAGTTCCATGACATATTGGTGTGAGATATGCGAGAGAAAACTAAATCCGAAGAAGCCGTTTTACAAGTGTGGTCAGTACTGCTGTGTTACCCTACACATTAAATGTCTGCTTGAGTGGAGTTTTACATGAGGCCTGGTTGATCATCGATCTACTTGGATAAATCAAGTTAAATTTTCTACGCAACAATCATATATGTAAGGAGCTTTCTCAACACAAAGTGTTTTTGCGATCGTTTGGGATCAATAGCTTGCTCCAATGTGTTAATTATAGCTGTAACTGGTCTAGAAGACCAATGCAATGGGTTAATAATGGCCATTGTTGTTGTTTCTGTAAGAAAAATATGACTAGAGTTTGTATTGTGTTAGTTAAACATTTATCAATCCACTATATATATATGTTTGCTTCTTTATTTCTCAATGAAGTCTTGCTGGTTTGGCTTCCCAGTGTTTTTGTTTGTAAACAGTTTAGTAAAGTTATTTTCTACAAATAAAAGTTATTTTCTAAAGAAGCGATGAAGGAATAAGAAACTTATAATATATGATTAAGTGAGGATGTCTATAATGTCTATATCTACAACTACAAGTTGAGAAAGGCTAAGAAGAAGGAACTTTGATTAACTGCAAATACATAGAGATGAGGCAACCAAAGATTTACACATTTCTCTCTAATAGTTTCTCCAAATAAAAGCTCAACACTTTCAGACACTAAGCTCAAGAAACATTGTTGGCACTGAAGAAGCGCTACTTAGAGACTCTGGATTATTGATGCAACATAACGACAAACACAGACAACATCAAACCTGAGAAACACATACAAGAAACAAAAGCAGCTTAATAACCAATAAAATGGCTATTCAATCTCAAGCCGGAGGTGTTTAGTCAAGTTTATATCAGGGGTTTATTGGATAGGTCGTATGGTACTCCTCTGTATAGAATTCATCGTCAAGATACACGGGATCAAGCGTGGCCATCAGTCTAACAGCTAGAGGAAGACCACGAGACTTGTTCATCAGCTCTTCTATGCATTTCTTGTCGTTCCTTGGAGGATCTTTCATTTTCTTGATGACCTCTGCTTCATATATCCTCCAGAGACTCTGAGGATCAGACAGTGGCCAAAGACGATGGATCTCATGTTTCTCTGCAACTAGCTTCTCCGCCAATGTCTCATCCCTGGTCGTGTATATGACTCTCCCACCAGACCCTTTAGGGAATCCATCTGAAAGATACTTTCCCCATTTTTGTTCCTTATTGAGTTTACCCTCATCGTCCTGAAGCATCTCGTTCCAATTGTCCTCTTCTCGCACATCATCAAACACAATCAGATACTTCTTCCACCTCAGATCCAAGTGAAGTGCGTAGAGCAGAGCAGAGAGCTCCTTCTCTTTCGCCGTCTCTCCATTAATTTCCTCAGCTTCCTGACTGGTTGCAGCTTCTTCCACTGCCTCTCTATGGATGCATTGGAACATGTCACCTTCAACTCCAAGACCCTTCAAGATCTTCTTCAACACAGATATCTTTCCATCAAGGCCCTCTTTAGATTCATTGCTATGCATAGGAACCCAAATCCTCGGGGCATAAGTAGTCTTCACATTTTCATTATTAAAGATCATTTGGCACAATGCTGTCTTCCCCACACCGTATTCGCCAACAATCACAAGACTCATGAACTCTATGTAAACCTTCTGATCCAACAAGAAGTTCTCCAATGACTTTATCTCGTTCGTAAAACCGTAGATTGCATGTTCTGGAAGTACAGGCTTGGTTTCCACGCGATCTTCCTCCACCAAGACTCCTGAAGAAGGATGTTTACTCTCTTCAAGAACTTGATTTATTGCGATCCATACTTCACAATGGGCATGGAACCGTTGTCTGAAATCGCCTTTGCCTAATGTAATTTCTAGAGCCATATTCAAGCAAAGCTAATATATATATATAGATAAATAAATAAAGATCTGTAAGTGATATCAAAACCCAGGTTTTGATTTTTTCAGGAAAAAAAGATGAAAGAAGAAGAAAATAGAAGAACGAAGGGAGGAGAGGGATCGTTGCTTGGTTACGTTGATATAGTCAAGGTGAATTATATACATATAATAATCATCGTATTTCATAGAAAATCCTAACATCATATAATACTTAAATAGAGATCAAAGTGTTCTTTAATTATTATTTTTTCCCTTATCTATTCCCAATAGATAGTTTTTAATTATTTGTAGTTGTCTATACATTAATGACTGGCCCGATGTGTATTCTTGTCACTGAGGAATTCTGGCGGAGAGACCGATAAGGACGGACAATTGTTATCATATTTGTACACAGTGAAGTCTTGACAAAATCACCTGTGGGTTATCATATTTACTAGCTGCAAATTTGCAATGCAGACTCCAGACATGCAGGAGAGGAGCAAAACAAAAGCCGGAAAGAAAAGATGGGATTTTGATTATGACCAGAGCCTTATGATGTGTTACATACCAATTGAGATGCGAATAAAATAAACTGACCAATCATTAACATATATATATACATAATGTATATATGTATAAGGTTTTTAACAATTATAAAAACTCTTTTTAATAACTGATTCTTAATATTTTATTTGGTTTTGAATTATTTTTTTAGTTTTTTCTCTAAGAACTCTATATTAAAAATCTCATTGGAAATGTTTTTACTAGGTGGAATGCAGACTCCAGACATGCAGGAGAGGAGCAAAACAAAAGCCGGAAAGAAAAGATGGGCTTTTGATTATGATCAGAGCCTTATGATATACTCTATTTTTTAATTGAATTGAATGTAAAAAAAATTCAAATCCAATTTTTTTTTTTTTACAATAAATGAAACTATTTGTTTATTTTTTATTTTGGGTCAACTTAAAAACTTAATTCAGAGAAAGGCCCAAGGCCCCGAAGTTCAAGCCCATTACAAAGAAGCAGAAAGCAGAGCTGCTTTTGCCAGCCCGTCGACTTAACGGTTCAAATATCTGGAGATGAAAGAAAAAGCGATAAACAAGAAATTTGCAGATAGATTTTTGATATCAGAGAAGATCCCGTAGAGTTCCTTCGATCCGATACCGATGTTGATTGCTCGAACAAGCACTTGAGAGTCTGTTTTTATACAGATTTTGTTGATTCCGAGGGAGGTTGCATGCAAGATCGCAGAACGGATAGCCAGAGCTTCTACTGTGAGGGGGGACCTGATCCATCGGTGTGCTCGGGATCCCTGTGTTCGGCGAACTCCATCCTTATCATGGAAGACCCATCCCAATCCCGCGTCCTTGTTTTGCGGGTTCCAAGCAGCGTCTGTGTTACAGGTTATAGAATCTCGAGGGATAGAGGTTGTCAGATTTGCGAATCCGCTATGCTGGGGTGGTGGTTGGGTATCCATCTTTAGTTGTGCATTTATCCATTCTCGGCCGTCTACTAAAGCTCTGGTGATTGTTTCTCCTGGGGAAGAATATCTTCTTTCAAAAAGCAGGAGGTTTCGGGCAGTCCAAAGAGACCAACAGGTCCAGGCAAACAAAGTATCCATTGGTAGCCCCGTCGGAGGAAGGGGAGTCGTAATTTGTGAAGCTAATACTCCGTCAGCGAAAGACTCCAGATGTGAAAGATTCAGCGGATCTCTGAAAGGGGTTTCTCTCCAAACTCTTTGTGCAAAAGCACAGTGGAAAAACAGGTGAGTAGTTGTCTCTTGTGCTCCGCATCGTACACAGGTTGTATTCTCTAAAAGCCCTCTTTTTGCCAGATTTTCTCCCACTGGGATAGCGTTATGGATAGCTTTCCAGATGAAGAGCTTTAGCTTGGGTGATGTTTTCCCCGACCAAACATTTTTTCTCCAATCAAAATTCTGAGGAATATTTGCGTGGGGAGGCATTTTCTCCATTTGATCTCTTGCTGAGTGATACCCTGATCTCGTGGAGTATTCGCCATTAGCTTGGGGCAGCCAGATAAATCTGTCTTCTGTTGCCGTTTTGCTTGGACAGATGCTCAGGATCTCTTGTACTAGTTCAGGGAATTCCTTCTCTACTCGAAGTATGTCCCATTCCTTTGTATCTCTATTGATTAGATCACATACCTTGAGATTGATAGAGGCTTCGGGTATAGGTCCAAAAGGAAGCAGCCGCTGTGATAAACATATCCAGGGGTCAGACCATGCCAGGGTGAAGGCTCCATCTCCTATAGCTTTTCCCAGATGAAGCTTTAGAAGGTCTCTTCCCTCCAAGATCACTTTCCAACCATGTGAACTCACTGATGGTAGTTTTGCATCCAGGAACGTCCTCTCATAGTGGTATTTGCCTTTCACTATTCTTGCCAAGATACTATTCGGATTTGCAACTATTTGTTTATAATGAGAAAACTACATTGAATTTAAAATTGAGAGGAATAGCTGAGGTTTATGGTGGTTCTTTGAGCTTCTTTATGGTGGCCGAGTGGCGAACCACATGGTTAATCCCTAATAATAAATCTCCCGTGGTGCGGATTGAGTACTTCAACGATTTCGGATATTTTTGTCTATGAGCTTGATGAGGCAACTAAATGTGGTGATGGATTTTCCTGTGCCGACAACTATTTCTCTCACACCAAATATGACATACGTACGGTTGATTGGAAAGCATGCATCAAGAGAAATAGTTTAATCTTATTATAAACCTAGTAAAATTAATAAAAGTTCAGTTACAAAAAAAAAAAAAAATTAATAAAAGCTGAATAACATTTTGAACCGGACTTTGTCATTTTATTAAAAGAGTGGGACTTGGATTTTTAATGATTGTTAGAATTTTTAGATTCTATTGTTATTAGTTTATAGAAGACTAGGTGGATGCCCGTGCAAATGCGCGGACTATTGCTTTTTTATTGTATTACATATTTTATGATGATGTTGATCACAAAATTTATTTTAATTTTGTTGATCTAATTTGTTCTAAACAATCTATAAGCATTTTTGTCTTACTAAACTCCCAATAACATATAGTATATAGTGAGCAACATTAAACAAACTCTACATTTTCGCCTTACCCGTCTTCTTATTCTTCTTCGAGCGTATTTATTCATCATCTTTCTTCGTATTTCTTCTTTCTTTCTTTCTCTCGTATTCTTCTTTCATCCTCTTCTTATTCTTATTAGTCTTATTCTTTTACTTCTTTTTCACTAAGCACCTCATCATCTTTCTTCATATTCCTTTTTTCTTTCATTCCTTCTTTTTTCTTTTTTTCCTTCTTTCTTCTCCTTCTCTCTTCCTCTCTCTTCTATTCTTATTTTTCTCAATTTCTTTTTTCTTCCTTCTCCATCTTCATCTTCTCCTGATTAGAATGCATTAGTTCAATCTGTTATAGACAATCTGAAATCATTGTTGGTCATATATTTAGATGCATACCAACAATAATATCAAGTTGCGCCAAACACTTCTAATTCTAAGTACATTTTCTTCCAATTCTAAGTACATTCTCTTATGATAAAAAGTTATTGTTATATGGGCCTAGAAGTGATTAGTAATTGTTATAATGTATGGACCTCATAGTATTGGTATATATCTCTTTGTAGTACGGGCTTTATAAATTCTACATAAACCGACATGGGCCTAATAGCATGGTCTTGAAACATAAAAGCTGGAAATATATACTACTACTAATGCAGCCTTTTTCGATTTATCTACTAATGCAATTAGACAGTCAAATATGCTAAACCAGTGTTGATGAACTAACGATATAATATAATCTGCAAAAATATCAACAAAAAAACCAGAATAAAAAACACATTATCGTGAAATGACCACCTTTCTTCTCACTTTGAGGTCATTGTTCGTGTTCAACAAAAAGCGCCTAACACCTAAAGTATTCATACACCTAATAGGATACGGTTTCGATAACTTACATTTTCGTCTTGAAGAATCATCTCGATACCATCTTGACTATTCGTGTAAGGTACACGCCATAATCGAAGGACTTTCACATCTATCGCATGAACGGTCCCATTGTGGTGCAAACCGTGGAGTATATCTCTAAACAATCTCTCCATATGTAATGAAAACAAAGCGAACGAATCCGACTCTTGTATGGCTAAACGCATTTATGAAATACAAACTTCTAAAGAAACGAACTTTAGGACTATTATTTGGAATATAAACAGTTCGAAACTTAAATGAGACAAACTTTAAAAATACAAACCAAGCGATTATCTAAATATCAAAAGGCGAGCCCATCAATACCATAAGTCGAATCTCAAGAAATGGCTGGAACATATGAAAGTTCAAACTAACCATCATTACAACCTAACCAAGGGTCGACGTGTCATAAATATATAAACTGTTTAGATTGTCGTGACAATATCAATTGATCGTCTTTCAAAAAGTAATAATTTCCTACAAACGAAATCTTCGTGAAAAGACACAACAACACTTGTGACAGGACTCAAATCTATCCATAATTGTACAAAAACGCCGATCACATCAATTACAAATACGGTTTCAGAAAATATAAATTTAAAACTTAGTAATTTTATAATTATGTCTACAACTCCAAGTCAATATCAATATATCACCAACCCATATTTTGTCAAAGTATAATGTTTGGTATTTGCTACTTAAAAAAAATTAAAAAAACTCCCCACCGTAAAAGAAATTACATGATACTTGCAATAATTAAGCGTTTGTTAACTTGTTTTAAAAACACAAAACGTTCACATATTAGGGATGTAGCGAGTATTAATCATAATCATATGATAACATACACCCAATCATCTAAATAGACACAATAACTATTATTTTAACAGTTGCACCTTTCCATGTATTATTTTAACGGTTGCACTTTTTAGAAATAAAGGTTTGAGATGTTTTGCTTCAATCAATTCCCCTATTTTAATCCTCACAGAATTTATGTTTTGCACTATAATATTTTTCTCCACCAACATATATATTCTTTCTGTTGTACATATCAGTTTTTATTTTATTAGCTTCTAATTTGGCACTATAATCTGGGCACCATAATCAATTTCTCCAAATCTAATAAATAACAATAAAATAAGATTCTACGAAATGTTACAATCAAAATTAACCAATAAATCATAATATCATATTCTACAAACGCTTCCACATGCACATCTAATTTATGAGAAAACATGTGATATGCTTATGCAATACGAAATTACAGGTATCAAATTCGTAGTATAAAAGTTGTGGGAACCAAATGCAAATATATCTAGATAATCGTTACAGAAAATTACGAAGATTGGGTCGAAGTCACTCTAACCAGATAAATGCATACGGATGCGAATAAATCTAGATAATTATTTCGCATCTATAGATCGCAGGTTTAAATAAACAGCCTAACTAAAGCCGAAACGATAAAAGATAAAATTAGCAAAATGATTATATAAGTCTGGGTACGAAATAATAAAACAGAGCCTGAGTCCAAGATAACACAATAAAGCATCAAAAATCGATGTTTGTCAAAACCATAAGTAAATAAAAAGTTTTTAGACAGACGGGTGTAACAGGAAGACATTTTAATCGCGATCACGGAGAGAGAGCCTATAACAAATTTAAAATATACAAATGTCAGAAGCAAGAAATAAATATAAACTCCAATTTTGGTTAGGCCGGAGACAAAATAAAGAAAGATGAAAAATCACTCACTTCGATTTAAACGCCTTTACATCCTCGCCACCATGTTTGAACGTAAATTGGGAACATGGATTGTATGACCGAAGGACGTACAAATGGATCTCATCACCTATAAACACAAACGAATCACATTCTGCGTAACTGTGTTCTAAACGACTACATGGATCGCATTCACAATATCAGATAGATCACCAGAGATAATACCTCTAGCCTGGCATATCTGCCAAAACCTCAGGACGCAAATGACCGGTTCATCTTCAACTCGCTTGTATGCGAATTCGATGTCTTTGGCAAGTTCTCCACGGGCAATACACGGTAAAATGGCTTCCTTACTGCCACACAAAGCAACGTATATATTAAAGCTCTAACAAAACAAATAGAAACAAAAACAAAACATTAATCTCACGTGTGGTCGAGCAACTCGAAACGCAAATAGCATGGTGAATCATCATAGGCCTGGAGGTCGATCTCTTGCAGCTTTCCAACCGAACGGACTACTCCGACAACATCTAGACGCTCAGAGAAAAAATCACGAATTAATATGTTTATAATAGGATCCATAACAGTACGAACATACAAAACAACACAAATTCAAAACTCTTAGAACTAATATATACATATATATATAATCTTAAAAAAACATACCAACTAAATACCGAGGATCGGCGGTACCAGTCAAGATGTCATAAAATCTACAACAGTCAAGAGTCAGATCCTTAGCGCCTGTCCAAGTGGCCCTGATTTTGGTACCATGCAAGAACTCGATTCTCACATCATAGTCGCTAATCCGTACCGCACCCAACAGTCGCTTGATATCAAAATAACGAATCGAATACCAATCACCCTCCTTGAATTCAGGTTCGTATTTTACTAAATAGTCAGGCATAACCGTAGCAGAAATTCGAAAACCCTAGAGAAAAATTTGCATTCAAAGCAAATTGAACAGTTAACAACTTTGTAAAAATTCAGAACACGATGGTCTACAAAACAAAACACCCTAACCTAAAAGTAGTGATTGACGAACCTTAGAGTCGGCAAAAACCATCTCAAGCGTATCACCGAAATCGTTATGCGATTTCCAGAGTCGAAGCAGTTGCACACATATCATGCATCCTCTCTTTCCTACTTCTAGATCGGCCAGAGCATGATAGATTCCCATATCGTGAATTATCGTTTGTAAGATTCACGAAGTTAGAAACTTTCCACTTTCTCTGTGCAAACGCTCAAGAGCTCTCTCTAGATGATGTCTTTAATAGGGAATGGAGAGGTGTCAATAAACTAAACGATACTTAAACACATACCTTTTCCGGGAAATATTAAACCGCCATAATTAATAAAACAATAATAATACACATATTTAACCATTTATATTATTTTAAATATTTATACCGAATCTCTTCAGATTTTCCTATATATTCTGTCTCCGTCGTCATTATAGCTAGAGCTATACGCAAAGTATATTTTCTCCTAGGTCAATTCATAAATAACCGAGTGCATGCAATTATTCGTTTCTTTTTATATATATAAAAAATTATTTGTGAAATTATATAACTGTAAGGACTGAATTGCAAACCAATAGATCTTTTAAATAAAATTATTTTGGCTAAGTACTTAAAATTTTTTTGCCGATCTCCAAAGTATTTTGGAAAAAACAACAATGACTATAAAGACTTGTGACACGCCGGATACTACAACCGGATAGACTAACCACGCCTATGCATCGAGAACATAAACAGGATTTGAATATACCTACAGATTGACTAATCAATTTTCATAGGTGCACAGTTATTGGTAACCAAATGCACTTGTGAGTAATTAAAATTGTCCTTTTTAATGAGGAACCGAAATTGTCTTTTTTTAATAGTAAATCGTGCACAACAGTGAATGAAAGCTTTCAGCATAGAATCGTCGAATAAAATTATATTTGAGATTATATACCGCACAATGTATATCAACGTGTAATTACTTATCTTTATAGTACTAAGAATTCGTTTCCTATCTTTATGATAATTACTTAGAAACGTGTAATTACTCACCAGTCATCACAGCTTTAGTATGCTATTGCAAATGTATTATTTCAATCATCATAAAGATAGTTTCTCTTTAATCTAAACAGACAGACACACGTTACAGAGTTTTACTCCATCAACCCAAAAGTGTAACTGAGTATGAACTCTACCATGATATGGGCTCAAACGATACCGGCCCATTATATCTAACTTAACTCACCTAACTTTTTTGTCTAACTAAATCGAAACCTATTACCCAATGGGCTTATTAACGTCAGAATTTGGACAATGAAAAAATAAAAGGGCCACAGAAGCACTATAGACGAATCCAAGCAATATTCTTAATCCCATAAAAATTAATCCGCGAAAACCTTAGAATACGAAATATAAATAATACTTCACACAAGTCTCGACATCAATCGCAACAAACCCCTAAAATAGTATTGCATTACAAATGTCAAATCTAATTCTCAATAAAAGAATTCAAAAAAAAAAAAACACACATCTAGGGTAGGTAGAACTATTTGCGTGTCGTGCAATCAACCGGTCCGGATTATCGTAGCTCGCATCCGCCGAACTTCAGGAAGCTCAGGGTTCAGCAGAATCTGGGTACAATTGTACATAGTCATTGCCTTCCAACCATCACGCACCTCGAAAATTCTAGCAAACCTTACAACACAAATGTTTACTTTATGCCTACTACGTGACAAAGAAGTCACGATCTTAAAAGCAATATCGTTGCGCATGAGCAATTGCAAACGAACATCACTGCGCAAGAATAAACGAACTCTAAATACAATGTTGCAATTGCAAAAATCTAAAGCCAAAATACAAAGGAGAAAATTGCGTACGATTCATTACGAAGTTCAAGATACACCTCTCCCCAGTCTTGATCAAACGTCAGACAACTATGCGTAAATGTTCCGACCACCGCAATATGACCAATCAGATCTACCAAACACGAATTTACTAATCAAATTCAGAACGATTAAAAAACACACACAAAAAGGATATAAAATACGGAGTGGGTACGACAAATATACCAACATAAAAGGTAGGATCACGAAGGCCAGCATGAACATCACCAAACTCAACGAAACCAAAACAATTATCATCAGTAATGGATGGAATTTTAACAAAAGAAGTCGATGAGTTCCACAAGACTTTAAAATCATGCAAGATCGGCCTTAGATCGCCAGTTGCAGGTATAAGCCCAAACCCATCTAAAACAACCGAATCACCCTCTTCGACCTCAGAATAAAAAGGATAGATAAATTCTCTCGGTAAAGAAGCGTGAATCTTGTCACCCTGCAACAGAAATTTACCAACCGCGAAACTAAAACAATCGATAATTCTATAGTAGTTGCTCAGAACAAATTCACAGAACAAAGAATAACACAAAGATGTTATTGATAATACCTTATCATCAGCCAATACCAAATCCAACATTACTTTGTTTTCAAAACAATGCTTGAACTTACGAATAACTTTGACTTGAATACGACATGGAAACCGCGACGGATTCAGCTCTGATATCACCGTGAAAGACATGAAGTTTTAGAATCAAAACATGAAGAGTTATTGTAAGATAAACAAAGGGATATCAGTACTTATATATAAACTTAAAATTTAAATATAATCATCCAAACCACTAAAACCAGAACCCTAATTCCAAATCTAAGCTTATCGTCTATGACCTAAATTTTAGTTTATAGCCTATGCATTATGTCAAAATATTTTAACAATATATATAGGGAATAAACAATTACCTTTTTCAGATAATAGCGAGAATGGTAAACATATATAAACTTTTCGAAAACGACAGTATTTACATTTTTACCGTTCATTTTTTTTTTGGGGGTGTGGGACGATAAATGTTATAATGGATGATAAATGCTACACTTATAGGGATGATAATTATTTCGGTAATTTATTGGATCTACGTAATTAGGTAATATCTCCTAAAACCTGTGTTGACAAAAGTAAAATATAACATATAATATAGATCAGAATTTCAAATAACGATGATGAAACTGTACTCTATAAAACTCAAAATCATGAATTTCAATTGTTGCAAAGGACCAAAACATTACATTTTCATGCTATAATAAAACTATTCCTCAAGTTTCGGGAACACTTCTTCGTAAACAACATTCAGAGTCTTCCGTTGTGGCTTATTATCTTTATCCGTTACCAAGATCTTCAACCCCGACCTCGAAGTTACCCTTGACAAAGCCACGTACAATTGGCCATGCGTAAAAACCGGTTTTGGCAGAAACACCCATACCTTTGAAAGTGTTTGACCTTGGCTCTTGTTTATGGTCATCGCAAAAGCCAAAGTGATTGGAAACTGTTTACGTCTCATCCTAAACGGGAGGCTCGTTTCTGTTGGAGACACAAAGATCCGGGGTATAAGAACCTTCTCTCCAACCTTATCACCCGTAATGACTCTAGCTTCGATAACATAATTGGCCATCTGGGTTATAAGCAATCTTGTTCCATTGCACAAACCAATTTTACGGTCAATGTTTCGGAGCAACATTATCGGCGTTCCAATTTTCAAACGCAACTCGTGGTTTGGCAACCCGGATATTTTCACTGAATTCAGAAATTTGTTGGTATAGATCATATTACCAGGTACACGGTCATTTTCGGGGCTGGAGCTTAGGGATGAAATCTCAAATGTCTCGTCACTATCGAGCTCTCGATCGGTCGTGTCAATACTATCACAACTTCGATATGTTCTTTCGACACCTAGCGCATGCAAAACAATCGTTATTATACACGATTTAAACCCATAACACACTGTTATAATTTTAAAAACAATAAAAGTAAAAAAAAAAAAACCTGGTAGCTGCGATAACATGTAGTTATTTATGACTTCTACGTCATCGTTCCGTGGACTTAAAATAGCTCTTTCTTAGAAGAACCTGGGATCTGTTTTCCCCGCATACGATCGTCCATAAACTTCGGTGACTATTGCTTTAATCGGATCTCCACCGTCCATAATCAGCATATCCTCTGGAATGTCAATCTCTGATTCGCCTAAACTATTCTCATTTATCTTCCCGTCACCAATATCCAATATCCATTGTGAAAATACCGCCAGATCATGCATTTCCTTACTATTATCTCCTTGTATTAACCGCATATTTTTTGTAAGTCTGCTCACATTCTGGCCAAAGGGTGGCGAATTCAAAGTTGCCATGACAACTTCTACCCTCCCAGCATTCGGCATAACCGGCAAGATCTGCCTAAAATCTCCACCGAAGACGATTACTTTACCACCAAACGGCTTGTCGCATTTCATGACATCACGTAAGGTCCTGTCTAGGGTCCCAAAGCAATCTTTGTTCATCATCAACGCTTCATCCCATATTATCAGTTTCGTCTTCCTAATCAAATCCGCTAAATTAGAATCGGATTTAATGGAGCACGTTGTAAACTTGTTGNATGGAATATGCACGCACATGCTGACATGCACATTCAAGTAAATAGAGATATTCATATCACATCAATCCAATAGAAACCCATCTGGTTTGATACGTCATGATTTGTTAATGGTTCTCCTTTTTTTCAACAGTTAGTGGTCCACGTTAAATCTGCATTATTTGGGGTAAACAGTGACTCGTCCACGTTAAAGAAATAAAATAGTGACTCGTTTTTTGTTTTTTGGGGTAAACAGTGACTCGTCCACGTTAAATCTGCATTATTGGAAAGAAAAAACAATATTTGAAAGGCACATACATACACATACATCCATCATCTATATGGAGATATGCATTCAAAATCGTGTCAAACAATGTTACAAGTGAAATTAAATAAGGTTAACCTGCTAAAGCTGAAAAAAAAAATACATCACATAATATATTTTAATATCATTATTGTTGTAGTTGGATTTGACACCAAACCAACCCAATATAAAAAAACCCACAATGAATAGCGGTATAGTCCAAATTGATTAGTCAGTCAAGTGCATCGCATCCCGGTTTCGTTAATAAAATAAACAAGCATGTTTTTTTTTTTTTTTTTTTGAATTAACTGTAGAAGTTCTGGGCCTTAGGTACGTAATCTCCCCCAGTACCCGGAGTAAGCTCTTTTTATATTCCGATTTAAAGAATACACCTCCGTCCCAAAGGAGGTTTGAACCCGGGGCACAAAGAAACCAACCTCTTTGCACTACCACTAGACCACCTCTTCTTTGGTAACAAGCATGTTAGGAGCTACGAAATAGAAAATTCTGTTTTACCACAAAAAAAAAGATAAAGTGCAAAGGAAATCGAAGAAAAACGAAACTGGTTTTGAAAATTCTTAAAATTTGTGTTTACAGAAAAATAGAAAAGAAAAAAAAAACAGAAAAACTTATGCGATAGATGGAAAGATAAAAAAATAAATAATAAATTACGAGAGAGAGTGTGTATTTTAAGATGATGGATGGGGTTGTACAATTAAAGGAAACTAGGTGGCTGTCCGCGCAAATGCGCGGACTATTGTTTTTCATTGTATTACATTTTATATGATGATGTTGATCTCAAAATTTATCCTAAATTTGTTGATAAATTTTAAGATCAATTATCTTTGTAAAGCTTTCTTACCAATTTATTTTACTTTTGTTTTTACGTATACCAAATATATCACCAAAAAAGTCACGCCACGCGGCAACGTTTGACCTACTCATCATGGGTTTTGATGAAATACAACATGAGTTTTGCCATTTTGTTGCCATTGTAGACATTCTTTTCCGATTTGTCAATAACAACATCGTAACGTTTGTTTATTTCGAAGATCGATTTTATTCATGCGAACATGCTATCATACATTCATACTAAAACCAAACCTTAAACCTGGAATACAAATGAGTATTAAAAAAATATTCCGAGTATTGCATCCATAAGATAATATCCCAATCCGAATACGAAATAGGTTAAAACAGTATTGCATTACAAATGTCAAATCTAATTCTCAATAAAAGAATTCAAAAAAAAAAACACACATCTAGGGTAGGCAGAACTATTTGCGTGTCGTGCAATCAACCGGTCCGGATTATAGTAGCTCGCATCCGCCGAACTTCAGGAAGCTCAGGGTTCAGCAGAATCTGGGTACAATTATACATAGTCATAGCCTTCCAACCATCACGCACCTCGAAGATTCTAGCAAACCTTACAACACAAATGTTTACTTTATGCCTACTACGTGACAAAGAAGTCACGATCTTAAAAGCAATATCGTTGCGCATGAGCAATTGCAAACGAACATCACTGCGCAAGAATAAACGAACTCTAAATACAATGTTGCAATTGCAAAAATCTAAAGCCAAAATACAAAGGAGAAAATTTCGTACGATTCATTACGAAGTTCAAGATACACCTCTCCCCAGTCTTGATCAAACGTCGGACAACTATGCGTAAAATTTCCAACCACCGCAATATGACCAATCAGATCTACCAAACACGAATTTACTAATCAAATTCAGAACGATTAAAAAACACACACAAAAAGGATATAAAATACGGAGTGGGTACGACAAATATACCAACATAAAAGGTAGGATCACGAAGACCAGCATGAACATCACCGAACTCAACGAAACCAAAACAATTATCATCAGTAATGGATGGAATTTTAACAAAAGAAGTCGATGAATTCCACAAGACTTTAAAATCATGCAAGGTCGGCCTTAGATCGCCAGTTGCAGGTATAAGCCCAAACCCATCTAAAACAACCGAATCACCCTCTTCGACCTCGGAATAAAAAGGATAGATAAATTCTCTCGGTAAAGAAGCGTGAATCTTGTCACCCTGCAACATAAATTTACCAACCGCGAAACTAAAACAATCGATAATTCTATAGTAGTTGCTCAGAACAAATTCACAAAACAAAAAATAACACAAATATGTTATTGATAATACCTTATCATCAGCCAATACCAAATCCAACATTACTTTGTTTTCAAAACAATGCTTGAACTTACGAATAACTTTGACTTGAATACGACGTGGAAACCGCGACGGATTCAGCTCCGATATCACCGTGAAAGACATGAAGTTTTAGAATCAGAACATGAAGAGTTATTGTAAGACAAATAAAGGGATATCAGTATTTATATATAAACTTAAAATTTAAATATAATAATCCAAACCACTAAAACCAGAACCCTAATTCCAAATCTAAGCTTATCGTCTATGACCTAAATTTTAGTTTATAGCCTATGCATTATGTCAAAATATTTTAACAATATATATAGGGAATAAACAATTACCTTTTTCAGATAATAGCGAGAATGGTAAACATATATAAACTTTTCGAAAACGACAGTATTTACATTTTTACCGTTCATTTTTTTTTGGGCTGTGGGACGATAAATGTTATAATGGATGATAAATGTTACACTTATAGGGATGATAATTATTTCGGTAATTTATTGGATCTACGTAATTAGATAATATCTCCTAAAACCTATGTTGACAAAAGTAAAATCTAACATATAATATAGATCAGAATTTCAAATAACGATGATGAAACTACTCTATAAAACTCAAAATCATGAATTTCAATTGTTGCAAAGGACCAAAACATTACATTTTCATGCTATAATAAAACTATTCCTCAAGTTTCGGGAACACTTCTTCGTAAACAACATTCAGCGTCTTCCGTTGTGACTTATTATCTTTATCCGTTACCAAGATCTTCAACCCCGACCTCGAAGTTACCCTTGACAAAGCCACGTACAATTGGCCATGCGTAAAAACCGGTTTTGGCAGAAACACCCCTACCTTTGCAAGTGTTTGACCTTGGCTCTTGTTTATGGTCATCGCAAAAGCCAAAGTGATTGGAAACTGTTTACGTCTCATCCTAAACGGGAGGCACGTTTCTGTTGGAGACACAAATATCCGGGGTATAAGAACCTTCTCTCCAACCTTATCACCCGTAATGACTCTAGCTTCGATAACATAATTGGCCATCTGGGTTATAAGCAATCTTGTTCCATTGCACAAACCATTCTTAGGGTCAATGTTTCGGAGCAACATTATCGGCATTCCAATTTTCAAACGCAGCTCGTGGTTTGGCAACCCGGATATTTTCACTGAATTCAGAAATTCGTCGGTATAGATCATATTACCAGATACACGGTCATTTTCGGGGCCGGAGCTTAGGGATGGAACCTCAGATGTCTCGTCACTATCGAGCTCTCGATCGGTCGTGTCAATACTATCACAACTTCGATAGGTTCTTTCGACACCTAGCGCATACAAAACAATCGTTATTATACACGATTTAAACCCATAACACACTGTTATAATTTTAAACACAATAAAAGTAAGAAAAAAAGCCTAGTAGCTGCGATAACATGTAGTTATTTATGACTTCTACGTCATCGTTCTGTGGACTTAAAATAGCTCTTTCTTGGAAGAACCTGGGATCTGTTTTCCCCGCATACGATCGTCCATAAACTTTGGTGACTATTGCTTTAATCGGATCTCCACCGTCCATAATCAGCATATTCTCTGGAATGTCAATCTCTGATTCGCCTAAACTATTCTCATTTATCTTCCCGTCACCATTATCCAATATCCATTGTGAAAATACCGCCAGATCATGCATTTCCTTACTATTATCTCCTGGTATTAACCGCATATTCTTTGTAAGCCTCAACAGCTCACATTCTGGCCAAAGGGTGGACGAATTCAAAGTTGCCATGACAACTTCTACCCTCCCAGCATTCGGCATAACCGGCAAGATCTGCCTAAAATCTCCACCGAAGACGATTACTCTACCACCAAACGGCTTGTCGCATTTCATGACATTGCGTAAGGTCCTGTCTAGGGTCCTAAAGCAATCTTTGTTCATCATCAACGCTTCATCCCATATTATCAGTTTCGTCTTCCTAATCAAATCCGCTAAATTAGAATCAGATTTAATGGAGCACGTTGTAAACTTGTTGACCACGATAGGTATTCCAAACCTAGAATGGGCAGTCCTACCACCTTGCAATAACAACGCGGCGATGCCACTCGACGCAACATTGAGAACAATTAGACCCTTAGAACGTAGAGCAGCACCAAGCAAACTCCAGAGATACGTTTTTCCGGTACCACCAGAACCATACACAAAGAACATCCCTCCACTGTTTTTATACACAGCTGCTAATATCTTATCATAAATTACCCTTTGCTCGTCTGTAACAGTTGCTATCAACTCATCGTGCCTACGTCGTAAATCCTCGCGATCGTAGCTCTCTTCGTCCCTAATAAGTGGGTTACGGTGCGTTTCCATGACCATGTCGTCTGGGAACGGCATA